>PVJL010010149.1:0-51541 GCA_004026885.1 Lyroderma lyra | reverse complement strand
GTTGGGGTGTGGGGAGGGGGGAGGGTGGTTCCCTGGCTGGGAATGGAACCTAGGTTGAGGTGTTGAGAGTACTGAAGCCTAGCCACTACGCCACCAGGAGGAAACTCCTGGAGTCCTAAGCATGTGGTTTATAACAACACGTTCTGTGTTATTTTCACCCTTTTCCCGCCCTCAGGGACACAGAAAATGTGCTACTCTGTCAGAAGCGCCGAGACAGAAAAGTTAGATCCAAAATAGTTCAAGGTGTTGGAAGTCTTAAGTGTTTACATCTTCAGTGCTTTTATTTTTCCTAGGGTGTATTATTCAGTAAATTAGTAGACGGGGGGTCAGGACTCGCGCATTCATATTTCAAGTGTGCGGCTGCATTTCTGTGCTGTTGACATCTAAGTCCAGTTCTTGGCAGAGATGGAAGGAGGTGTTTTTCATGGTGAGCCTCACTGTCCTTAGGCTGCCCTCAGCCACTTCGGACTTGCCACTGCTTGGATTTCCCTCTATTCAGAGTTTATCATTCGGTGATCTTTTTCTGAGGGCTTAAGATATCACCTAATACTGTAAACTCACTTTTGTTAAAGGACAAAAAGAAAGAGAGCTGATATCAGAGAAGCTGTCCCCTTAAACCACTGCTCCTTGAATCCTCTTGGCCATGTGAGGGCAGCCGGCTGCTGTTGCTGGTGCCCACGGCCAGAGATGCTGTCCCCCGCCGTTTCCTAAGCCCTCGGCACCCACCTTCGCTGCGGACACTGTGACTGCCTCCCTTGGCAGCCTGAGCCTTTGGCTCCTGCTAGAGCCTTGGGTGCCATTCTGATGACTGTGCCCACCATCACGGGCAGGTCTGCTGCCAATCTATGAGCGCTTAGAGCTGTGGTGATGTGCCAGTTGAGGGCAGCCCCAGAACCTGCCGGGGTTCATTTCCACTCCCCAGGAGGGCCCCGTCTGAACTGAGCGGTGGTGCCTGAGGTGCTCTGCTCACATGAGAGAGAACTGCTTTCTCCCATCTTTTTGTTGTGCTTTCTTACATTATTATCAACTCATTTCTGCCTTGTGTTTGGAATGCCTCACAGAAATTCTGAGTGAAAAAGAGAATTTTTTCCCCCTTTTCCTTGGAATGGGGCTAAGGGGCCATCTGAGTGACAGACCCCATGTTCTCAGAACTGTCTTTCCCTCTCTGAGTACAGGAGCTTGATATTGAAACAAGCTTATAGGATTGGTCTGGCTTTTTCAGAAGAAATTTTTTAGTGCACCTCGCATCCTTAAACAGCTAACCATGGTGAGTCCGGGTCACGTTCCCGGGGGGCAGACCAGAAACATCTGGTCGCAGTAAACTTGATTCACCTGTGCAGCTCGGGGCTCGGTAAACCCAGCCACAACCAGGTGTTCTGTGATACAGTACAAGGGGAACCTGAGAGAGAAACGTCTACCTTTAAGTTGTGGCCAAGCAACTTGTCTCGTGGGAAATAGATAACCAATGTTCTATTTCTTTTCTGATACACTGTCTTGTACGTGATAAGTTGCTCAAAGTCTTTAAAACAAACAAACAAACAAAGTAGAAAGCATAGAGATGTGGGCTAGGTATCAGAATCACTGAATCATAGAGTTAATAAAGGGATACACTTTTTATCTCAAACTTTAGTGAAAAATTTTTCTAAACCAGTGTAGCTCACATATTTCCTTTGTGAAATATAAATGCATCTAGCCTTATTTTCTCTTAATGACATGTATTACTTGATCAAACAGGGTCCCATTAGGGATCGGATGACACACTCAAATTGGGCGACTTAACTGAGAGTTTATTAGAGACTATCTACAGGGGTGGGCAGGGTTTACGAAAAGCATTACGAGATGGGGCAGTACGCTGGGGCTGTTCGCAGTGAGAAGCTTTTGTAGCCCGAGATCCGGAGGGACAAGGGTTGGAGAGGCTACTGGGAAACCCAGAACTTCAGAGGGAGGCTGAGAGGCACAGAGCGGCTGCTCCACGGGAGCCCAGCAGGAGCAGGGCCTTCAGGGGAGGGCCCCAGTGACCTGAGAGAAGCCAGCAGGGGCAGTAAACACCCTGACCCTGTGTGCCGGCTCTCTGGTCTCCCACCATCTTCCCACTGCCCCAACCCAAAGAGAAGTCACAGGACTGGAAGCCACTTTGTGCCACCCCCAGGAAGCGGGGGCCAGAAGAGGGTGCGGCAGTGGGAGAGTGGGTGTGGAGGGGCGAATGGAAGACGCCCAGCACAGGTGCACTGCCAGCAGACTGCAGGTGAAGGAAGGTCTGACGCCCCTCAGCCTGCACGGAGAAGGGCTGGCACGCACTTACAACATCACGACTGACCGCCGGGCTTCTTCCTACACAGTGTCATGAACAAAGAAAAGAAACTCCTGTTTCTTCTGTTTGGTGGTTATCATCCTGTGGGAGGGTTCTGTTTTCTACTCCAGTCAGTAAATAGAAAATGTAATGGCCATCATTCAGGGCCTTGCTCTGTGGATACCTTCTTCCCCTTCAATGTAGAAGCTTCTTTCTTTCTTTTTTTTTAAATCTCAGATCTCAGAAAATCTTCCGTTAGTTTGAAATGTTTCTCTATCTTGTAAAATAAAATAATAAATTTGGAAATATCCAGAAATACCACAAAGCAAAATAAATTTTCTGTAGTCCTGTTCCATAGAGAAACCATTGCCAGCATTTTGTATTAAGACAGCCCTGTGTGAATTTAAGACTTAAAGAAAGGTTTTGATCACACTCTGCAGACTGCTTTTCTCACCTGAATACTTGACTGTACCTTTGAATGACTTGTGCTACATTTTAACAGTGCTTATATTTATAGAAAAATTTCCAGTTGTTATAAGTAATATAATAATAGAAATAACAGTGCTATAAATATTTTCATTAATGTTTTTCTTTAATTGTTTTAGGATACATTCCTTATGGTGGAATTGCTAACTAGGAGGGTATATACTAGTATACCTTTGTAAGGTTTTTGGTCAATAATAATAAATTGCTAAAATTCTTTTATACTAAATATCTTTAGATAAAAATTAATACTTTTAAAACAAAATTGCTTCTTTTTATCATTTGCTTTTAATCATACTTGTAATTTCTGGGGTAGAGAAGTTTTAAATACAGGGTCCGGCACAAATAGCGCCCCTTTTTTGTGAGCTGGGGATCTATACCAAAGCTTTTATTACAAAATAATAAGCACGTAATTCTGTAACATAGCAATATCACACTCAAGCACACGTTAGGTGACATTTTAGGTGAAATGGTCAAATTTCTGTCCAACTCGTGCGAGACATTCACAAACAGGGTCGAGTGTTACTCCTGTCAATCCCTGTGTTTACGTAGCCAATTCTATCCTCATTTTATTGTGTAACATTTTTTTGTGGCTTAGGAAGACCTCCCATATTCATAGATCATGTATATTTTCCCATTTCTTAAATGAGTTCTTTCTACCTCTTCTTTTCTTCTCTTCTTCCTTTCATGTCAAAAATGTATTTTGGGGCATAGCCTTAGACAACTTTTTCCCTAAGTTGCTAATTTTACGGGAGGCTGCTGGAGTACTGTACCTCTCTGTGATAAGGCCGGGACTGTTTCGGGCTTTCTGTCCTCTTTAATGTGTTTGTGTTTTGCGCCTGCATCTTAACTGCATCATGATAATGCATCTCAGAATCTGTTCAGGTTCTCATGCACACTTTTTAAAAATATGTTTTGGCTTTCCTGTTATTTGTTCTTACAGAAAAATCATAATTTACTTGGTTAAGTTTCAAAATAATCTCTTTGGGATTTTTATTGGAATTGCATTAATTCATAAATTAATGTGAGGGTGGGAATGAAAATTGAGATCTTTAAACTGCTTAGTATTCTCACCTAGCAACATAGTTTATCAAACTATGCAAATTTTCTTTTATGATTCTCAGTGCACTAAATATATATACAGTAGTGTATGCACTCATGGGGATTGACATATGCCAGATAAATGTAAGTAGACTCTCCATTAACCAGAACTCAAGCAACCGGCACTCTCAAGCAACTGGTGCTGGTTGGTTGAGATTTGACCGCTTGCTTGCGTTCCAGTTAATGGAGAGTCTACTGTTTTCTCATAAATCTTTTATGCTTATTTCTAAGTATATTCCCAGACATACTATTTTTTTAAAAATCAATACATCATATGAATTTGTGTCTTGTGATTTGTTTTTCCTAAAAGTCAAATAACATTCCTCAGAACCTAGTTTCTTAGCAAGCCAGCTCCTGGGTCACTTTTCCCCTAGAGACCAGGCTGGACTGAGTGCAGGACACATTGGACAGACTGACTGATCTCAGGGGTGCCTTCCCTCAGTGTTACTCTGGTTAGTGATTCTTAATATTCTACAACTTCTGTAAACATTTAATGGTGATAGAAAGCTACGGAAGAAGGCCTCCAGTTAATTCTGCATGCATTCCAGACCGTCCTCCCCCTAATGAAGTGAATGTTTGTGGGATTAAATGGTACCGTTTAATGGCAGAGACTTGGTTACCCATGGAACGAGGGAGGGAAATGTACAAAGAAAGGTGCTTAGGTTTTCTGAAGCAAAATGAACTATGCATATTTGGTTTCTCTTCACACATACATCTGGAAAAGCCCTCTCTCCACTGCTGTACCGTGGAGCTGGCCGGGAGCGAGGGAAGGGGACGCAGACAGCCCTGGTGAAAGGGAGCACCGTGGGAGAGAGGACCTGGCAGGGGGCGTCGTGGTCCTTGGAGTGAGCACGCTGTTTGCGCATGTGGCGTCTCTTGAGACTTACTCACACCACGCAGAACCTTGGAGTAGCTCAGGAGCGTCCCTATTTCAAATAATTTTGGATCAGATAGATCCAAACTTAGTAGAGATCCACCTACTTTCTAGTTTGTTTCTAATTTGGGTTCCCTTGGTTATAAAGTGATGGAGCTGCTGGACACCCTTCCTGGTGAGTCAGACATCCTTGCCTTACCAGCCAGGGAGAGCTATAAATATCTTGGAATATTATATTGGCCTTCTGTACTTTTAAAAATTCCTCCATTCATAGCTACAAGGCTGGACGAGCCATGAATGGATTTTCCTTTAACGTCCTGTGTCTAGACCAGATTATCCTGAGTATTGTCTCTTTTGGTCTAGGAAATGAGTTGGTGCATTGTAGATTTTATAGGCCTGCTGATAAGTGACCCGCTCTTGCGTGGGATGATGATGAGAGCCAATAAACTAGAAGTTGTACAGACTAAAGACCAGGAAATGCTTGGATTTTGTGGCTGTGGAAAGAAGGTATGTTGGGAAACTAGAGGTGAAGTGACTGTGTTAGACTTCCAGTTACTGTGTAGCTGGGAGCTGTCGGGAGGAGACTAATTTCCTCAACACAAATGGGAGCCAATGCTTAATATTAAGCAGAGGGAATCCCAAAGCGTGAACCAGTGACTCAGGAATCACATCTGTGTTTGGGAAATATTAGTAAAGGCCTTTGGCTCAGGGGAGTAGAAGCCAGAGATGAATAATGTAAAAATTCAGATTCTGTAATTTAAAAAAAATGTAGAGCTTCAGACATCTTAGAAATCATTTAATTCATCTTGCTCACTTTACAGATGAGAGCTAGCAAGGTTATTGCTTACTGAAAGATGCACATAATTAATAAGAGAGCTGAAATTATACTTTGAAAAGAAAAACTGCAGCTCCAAGCTGGGAGGAGTTGGAGAGTGATAGATTTTTTTTCTGCCAATACACTGGCATTTAAGGATTTTGCTTGGAAAACGTAGGGATGTGAGTATTTAAGAATTATGCTGGTTATAAAAAAATGTGGGAGCTGAGTGAGTCGATCTGACTAATAAAGGAGAGCATCTAAGACTATACTGGCTCACTAGACATCTCAGAGATCAAGGAGGCCATTCCATGGTGCTTTTTTGATTCATAAGAAAGTGAAGTTTTAGTGGTATTTTAAATACTATGGAGG
Source organism: Lyroderma lyra (assembly GCA_004026885.1). Classification (NCBI taxonomy): domain Eukaryota; kingdom Metazoa; phylum Chordata; class Mammalia; order Chiroptera; family Megadermatidae; genus Lyroderma; species Lyroderma lyra. The sequence continues at coordinate 45,607 of PVJL010010149.1, read as the reverse complement.
TTCACGTAAGCAATGTAAAGCAAATAAAAATGCTCTGGTTTGCAAGTTCAGGTGGGGCTCAGGTAACATTTGGTGAGCCAGAATGTGTACTAAAATGTGTGGTGTACATGTGTTAAGATACGAGGCCCATGAACAAACATTTTGATTTTAATGCCTGTATATTTCAGTAGTTTTACTGTGGCTTAGAGAAAAGATAGCGAGCGCTCAAATCCACTTGAGGCCTCTTTTGGGGAGATGAGAATGAAGTTTGATGGACCATATCCTTATGCCACCTTTACAGATACCGCCTTTCAATATTTTCTTCTTCCTTAAAACTTCTATCCAGGTGGCCCCATTTTTCTTCTCCCCCTCAAATCCTCTTCTTTTGGCAACCACCAACTGTTTTTCTGGACCTCCCCACCAAGCAGCCTCCCCTGGGGTCCCCCACCACAGCTGGTCACTTGGAGCCCCATTTACAGGTATATGCCTCGGAGGTATTGCAGGCTGGGTCCCAGACCACTGCAACAGAGTGAGTCGTCATCTTTTCACTGCTGGAGGGCTTTGCCTTCAATTTGTAAAAACCTGAACATCTGTGAAGCACAGTAAAGTGACGTGCAATAAAACAAGGTGTGCCTGTAGTTCCCCCCTCTCCCCTCAGTGTGCGTGTAGTCATCAGCTAGCTCAGCACAGGAAAGGGCACTCACACCAAATCCCTTCTCCATAGAAAGCAGCTGGGAAATTGTCAAGTTTTTCCTTTTCTGTAGAAAGAACAAATTACTGTATTTCTGAGAAATAACTAAACACAAAGTTTCAATATCTAAACTCTTGAGCATGCCCCTCCCCCCTCCCCCAAATAAAGGGAAGCACCGGATGGAGGAGTGAGAACATAAGATGTGAAAGGTGGAAAACTGTCTCAGAGGGAAAAGAAAAAAATTCAGTTAGGGACATCTCAAGGACCTAAGTTTGGAATTACCTTTACTGCAGGTTTCATGAGTTTGAGCATCAAATAGACTTGAGTTTGAAACTTGGTGCTGTCATGTACTAGCTATGACCTGAGTTAGTATCTTCATTCATAAACATGAGGACAGTGATGATAATTTTAAGTATTATTGTAAAGATAAAATGAGATAATACATGAAGTTCCATGGCATCACAGTTAGCTTTTTAAACTTGTTTTTATTGAAGTATAACATAACTATGGAAAATTGCTCATATTATAAGTGTATAGCTCTTTGAATGATAACAAAATGAATAGTCATGTGACCACCATGCCAATCAAGAAGGTAGTACATTACCTACACTCAGAAGCCCCTCTTTTACCCCCCTTCTATTTACCACAGTTTCCCTTTTCCTAAAAAGAAACCAGGATCTTGACTTCTAATACTACAGATGTTTCATCTGCTTTTGACAGTATAAACTGACTTACTTATTTTGTGTCTTGCTTCTTTCCTTCAAAATGTCACTTGTGAGAACCAAACACATTGCGTGTACATGGACTTTACTTATTTGCATTGCCGTATAGTATTTCATTGTGTGAATATATCACAGTTTATTTATCTATTCTAATGATGATGGACATCCATGTAGTCCCGAATTTGGGGCTGTTATGAATATGTTGCTATAGACATGTACATGACTTTTGCTACACATAGCATTACATTTCCTCTGGGTGTATACTTGGGAGTACAAGAGCTGGTCATAAAGTATGTCTATATTCAGTGTCAGTAGGTTATAAAAAAGTTTTCCAATGTGATGTATCAATTTGTACTCCCACCAGCAGTGCATCCCAGTTCTAGTTGCTCCACATCTTTGACAACATTTAATGTGCTTGATTTTTCTAATCTGAGCTGTTCTGGTTTAATGGTGTTTCCTTATTAAGCCCTTTTTCATATGAGGTCAGACAAGTTTGCAAACTCATCCTAGAAAAAGTGCTATATACCTCATTGCTGAGTATCACTACAGTCACCTTTGAAGTACTCCCCTTGGGAAGCTATGCACTGATGTCAGCTCCTAGTCCACCTTCAAAGCACTTTTGGAACTCTTTTTCTGGAATGGCCATCAGAGCTGTTGTCATGCCCAAAATCTGACAGTTATGTCACAGACTTGCCACTGTGAGCTTATGTTGGCAGCACTGTACAAACAACTCAGTAAGGTGTCATAACCTCTGTATATCTGTGTCTCACAGCTGTGTTTGTGTTGACATGTGGCGGGGCCTTGCTGAGTGATGTTCATTGTTGTTTTATCTTTTTTTTTTTTTTTTGCACTGTTGTAAGAATTTCAGAGCTTGAATTAGAGCAATGAACAAACATTAAATTTCTTGTTAAAATTGGCAAGTGTGGAAGTGAAATCAAGAATGTGTTAGTCCAAGTTTATGGGGATAATGCCATGAAGAAAATGGCAGTGTACACATGGATTAAATGTTTTTCTGAGGGGAGAGATAAGGTCAGGGTGGCCAGTAACGACCAGAACTGATGAAAACATTGCAAAAGTTCGTTACATTTTGCATCAAAACCGTCAGCTGACTGTGAGAAGTATAGTAGACTAAGTAAACATTGATAGAGAAACAGTTAGAAAAATCTGGACTGAAAATCCTGATAAGAGAAAGGTGTGTGCAAAAATGGTCCTGAAAGAGTTCACTGATGAACAAAAGCAAAGGAGAGTAGAAGTTTGCCAGGACCTTTTGGAGAGGCAAGACGATGTTTTGGGCTGTGTTATCACTGGTGATGAAACATTGGTGGACCAATGTGACCCTGAAACAAAGTGTCAAAATGCGCAATTCTCCATGACCAAAAAGGTTTCGTCAGTCCAAATCAAGAGTTGAAATGATGTTACTAATCTTTTTTGGTGTCAGGGGGATTGTTCATGAAGAATTTGTACCAACTGAACAGTCAATCGAATTTACTATTTGAAAATTCTGAAAAGGCTGCGTGAAAAAGTTATGAAAACGACCTGAACTTTTCGCCCACAACTCATGACTCTTGCATCAAAACAATGCACCAGCTCACATGGCACTGTCTGCGAGGGACCCCTGCCCCGCAACCTGATCTGGCCCCAAAGACTTTTTTCTTTACTTAAAGACAAAGGAAATATTGAGAGGAAGACATTTTTATGACATTCAGGACATCAAGGGTAATATGACAGCTCTAATGGCCATTTCAGAAAAAGAGTTCCAAAATTGCTTTGAAGGGTGGACTAGGTGCTGGTGTTAGTATATAGGTTTCCAAGGGGACTTCAAAGGTGACCATAGTAATATTCAGCAATGAGGGTAGGTAGCACTTTTTCTAGGATTTGTTCACAAGCTTAATTGTCAGAACTCATATCCAAATGTCCTAGCAAAAGGGTTAAAGGAATCCTTCCTTTATTCGGTCGTGAAAATATTCTCTTAAATTATCTTAAAAAGGCATCGGTGGTCTTCATTTGTCACTAGGACCTATAACATTTTGGCATTGATTTTTGTGTATGAATTGAGGTGAGATCAAGTTTGTTTTTTCTATATCCACATTATCTAGAATTATTTACTGAAAAACCCATCTTCCTTCCCCTGAACTCTATTCTGTTCCACCATTCTCTATACTAATCTAAGGTAACATTTGAACACTGTCTTAATGTCATGATGTGCTAGTGTATGTCCTCTTACCTTGGTTATTCTCAGCTCTTTGTATTTCCATAAGCATTTTACAATTACTTTTTATCAATTTTGATATGAGTTTTATTGCATTGATATCTTTACAATGATGTTTTTTAATTACACAAACATAGTTTATTTTTCCATAAATTAAATACTTACTTGAATATAGTCTTCTCTAAATTTTCTCAGTGTTTTATAGTTTTCTTTATAGAGGTTTTATATAATTTCCTTTAATTAAAATTTTTTTCTAAGTTTTCTAAATTTTTTGATGTAATTGTACATGTTTTTAAAAATTCTATTTTCTGAATTTTTCGTTAGAATCTATCAGTGTCTGTCTATCTGTCTGTCTCTTTCTGATATTGATCTTGTATTCAACTTTGTATCTTGCAAACTAGCTACCACACAGCTTTTGTTTATTTTGGAAAAATAAGGATATCTTTGCATGTCAGTACATACAGAGCATTCTCATTCTACCTCATTTTTTTAATGGTTGCATAACTGTTAATAAAATAGTAGTTGTAATTTATTGAACTATTCTCTTAGTGGTGGATATTTTAATCACATAACAATTTCACTGTTATAAACAGTGCTTTAATGAAATTTTTGTACATCTGTTTTGTGCAAATCTGTAAGTACTTTGATAATATAGAAGTAGAATTACTGTATTATAGTCCTTGTTTATTTTAATAATTGGTAAGCATAATGGCCCTTTCAAAGAATCAAAACAATTAATACTAAACTAAACTAAGAATGTCTATGACTCCCACTTAACCAATATTCATTTAATTTATGCCAATCTAATGATTAAAACTCGCATACTATTGTTTTTAATTTGTATTTCTCTGATATTATCATGGTTGGGTATCTATTCATTTTATCATGTTTTGCAATTTGCTTGTTAGTTTTCTTTGCCCTTTTTGTAAATTGGGTCATTAGTCTTTATTCTTATTGATTTGAAGGAGCTTTTTATATACTAAATTAGTTTTTTGACTTATCTCCAGCTTGCCACATCTTCTACCTCCTGCTGTCTTTTATTATATGGAAATTTTATGCTTTACATAGTCATGTCTTTTCTGGATTTGTTGTTGATCTCAAGGGAGCCTTCTTTAACCTAAACTTTAACAATATGTGTATTTTAACTAAAACACACACATATATGTTTAGATTTGTTTTCAATCTAGAATTTGTTTTTGTATGTGCTAAGATAACGTTAAGGATGACAGTGTACTGTAGTGATTAGGGAGCTTGGGCTATGGAATCTAATGTGATGGAGTCAAATTTTAGGCTTCAACATTTACTGAAGTAAGTTATTTCTTTATTGGGCAAGTTACTGGGCAAGCTAATTACGTTGCCTTATTTTTTTAAAAAATTGTTTTATAGTATTCAATGAAATAATGCATTTAAAGACTTTAGCAAGTACCTGGCACATTGTGAAGTCAACATAATGTAAGTTGCTATTAGTTTGTTTTTCCCAAATAACTGTTTGCCCCAACACTATTTAATAAATAGTTTATTTTTGCTCTGCAGATATGGAGTGCAACTCTCATATATATAAATTCTTTTCTATATGCTGGTCTATTTCTAAATCCTTTAATAGTTTTTGTTGGTATGTTTATTTAAACCTTGTGCTAATTTTATATTTTTACAATTAATGTAGTTTTAAAGTTATACTTGGTAATTTAAGTCACTTCAATTCTTTTTCCCCCTCTAAATTTTGCTTTGGTTGTTGTGCATATAATCTTTTATATATGAACTTGAAAGTTAATTTTTCAAGATTATGAAATGATCCCGTTGGAATTGCATTAAATTATAAATCTACGTTAAGGGGCCTAGTAATACTGAGTCTTCCCATTCAGGAGCATAATTTATCCAACTATTTAAGATTTCTTTTATGTTCTGTAAAGTTGTATAGTTCTCTTCTTATAGATTGTACACATAAATTAATTTCTGCGTATTTGATTATAAATGGGATTTATTTCCCTATTTAATTGATTTAATTGTTTTTAATTGGTTTTGTTGATATAACAAAATGATTTTCATATTTCTGATTCTGACTTTATGCTTATATTAGTTCTACTAGTTTTTCAGCTGAGAGCCTTGGATTTTTGTGGTGGGTGGGTAGACAAATCATAAAAGTTTGTGTTTTATTTTATAATTTTAAACATACATAACATAAAATTTACCATTTTAATTTAAAATTTTTATCACTTTATTCATAAGCATTTATTCACACTTTGTATATCTAGACAAAATGGCTTACAAAGTAGGTGAATAGGTGTTAACCATTTTAAGTGCAGTTCCGTAGCCTTACGTTTATTCATGTTGTGCGAAGGATCTCCAGAACTGTCCCTTCTTGTAAAACTGATCTATATCTGTGAAGGAGAGGTTGTGCCAAAGGTGACCTCTGAATTTATATCTGTGGAGGAGACACTGCTCCATAAGGTGACTTTTGCCGGATCCCTCAACTAGATGTGGGCCAGAACAGAGATTGCTCCCCATAACTCTCCTCAGAGACTGTCTGAGAGGCCCTTCCCCTACGCCCCAAGCATGCTGATTCCTGGAACAGGCCATTGCCCTGCCCAGGGTAAGCATGTAAGGCATTTTCCCCTTCTCTGGGATGGCTCACACACCAATACCTTCTCCATCCTGCCCTGTTGTTTATCATTCTTTAGTGCCTGCCATTGCAGCTCAGAGGATAACCATACTGTCTTGCTGCTTTTCAGGACACACCTTGTAGATAAGTTCTCCTAATAAACTCTTGATGTAATGGTGGACTTGTCATCTTCTTTCTTTAATCTCTCAGCCCAGGAAATTTTAAGTAACTTCTTATTTCTTTCCTTCCCCCAGGCTCTGGCAACCACCATTCTACTTTTCATTTCTGTGCAATTGACTACTCATATACGACAATACCCCCACCCCCACCATTTGTGAGAGACATGTTACAAGGTGCTCAGTGGATGCCTAAAATTGTAGATAATGCCAAACCCTAAATATACTGTGGCAGGTTTTTTGTATACATACATATCTATGATATAATTTAATTTATAAATTTTAGGCATAGCAACAGATTAACAATAATGACTAATAAAATAGACCAATAGAACACTATGCTACAATAAAAGTTAGGTGAATGGCTTTGGGGCCACGATTAGGTAAAGTAAGAATTACTTGAACACAAGCACTGTGACACTGTGACGGAAACGGCTACCAAGTGACTAATGGACGGGTAGCATATACCGCGTGGGTATGCTGGACAAGGGGACAGTTCACGTCCCAGGTGGGATAGAGCCAGATAGCGCAGGGTTTCATCACGCCACTCAGGACAGCACAGAGTTTAAAACTTTTGAATTATTTATTTCTGGAATTTTTCATTTAACATTTTTAAACCTCAGTTGACCATGGGTAACGGACACCATGGAAAGTGCAACAACGGATAAGGGACAACTAAAGGGAATCACTCAGCCTTTGTCTGTCCGTGACCGGCTTCTTTCACTTCGCATACTCTCCTCAGGATTCATTCATGCTGTGACATGTGTCACAGTTTCCTTCCTTTTAGAAGCGGAGTCCTGTCGGTGGACAATTGGGTTGCTGCCGTTTTTTGGATTGTCAATCATGCCGCTGTGAACATGGGTGCACAGATATTATGGCTTCACGCCCTGCTTTTCCATCTTTTGGGTGTGTACCCAGAAGTGGGATGGCTAGATCACACGGTAATTCTGTGTCTTGTTTTTTGAGGAACCTTCATGTTGTTTACCATCGATGCTGCTCCACGTTACGTTCCTACCCGCAGTGTACCAGAAGGGTTCCGGTTTCTCCACACCCTTGCCACCACTTGTTATTGTCTGTTTATTTTTTTTTTCTTTTTTGTCTAATAGTAGCCACCCTGATCAGTATGGAGTAGTATCTCATTGTGGTTTTGATTTTAATTTTGCTAATGTTGAGTGATGTTAAGCATGTTTTCATGTGCCTATTGGCCACATTTCTCTTTTTGGAGAAATGTCTATTCAAATCCTTTGCCCATTTTTGACATTATAAAATAAAACATAAATTGTTGCCTATCTTTTTTCTAGTCCTTTTCTACTGCCTAAGACCTCTAAAATAAAGCTGGAAAAGTAGTGAATAATAGGTATCCTGTGTTATTCCTGATTTTTAGACTTCCTTCTATTAATGATCTTTTCCAGTTAAGTATGTTGGTCAGAAAATTTTGGTCAACAACCTTTATCAAGTTAAGGAAGATTTTTTATAGAAAAAGTAGTTTGAGTGTAATGTATTAGGGGTACATTTATTGAAATAACCGTGTGATTCAGGTGATTTTTTAAAAAACTGATTATCTAGTGATTACATTTTATAGATTTATTAGTGTAGAACCATGTCTACATTCTTGGTTGTTCTATTTTGTCATGATAAAATATTGAATTTGATTTTGCTGATTTTCCAGTCATTTTAAATAAGGAAAAGTCTCAGCCAAAAATAATGACTTTCATGAAGTCAAGATAAAGGAAACTAAACAAAATTATGGAGACATTTTCTGTATTTTAGGCAGCAAAATATACATTGACTCTATAGCAGGGCACTAAATTTGTTAAAATAGAAATGACAACCAAATGGTTTTTAGATCTGCCCATGTTATTCTGTTATTTCCTTAATGTTAAGACTCCTTCAGTGTATCACCAACCAAGATAAGTAGAAGTGAACTTTGAAAAAAAAAAAAAAGCTGTTATTGTGTGTTAAGCTACATGACACAGCTAAATTGACTCCCAGGGGATTTCCCTTGCCTTAGCTCACATATTCTATCTTGTGTTGTAATCTTAGAAGTTGCAGGTAAATGGTTATGACATCAGAGTTACTGATGCTCCTAGATCATGTCTAACTCTTATTTAGTAACAGCTAGCACATAATTGTTATCTAATTCATTGATGTGATTAATCCCACTGTTGGAAATAGTAATATATTAATTAATTGAACAGTATATATACTGAGCATCTACAATGTCCTCATAAGTGTGATAGGTGCATGGAATACAAAGATGAGTAAGGCCATATCCTTGCACTCAAGTAGTTCATACAAGTAGATCTGTTTTTTGTTTTTTGGATTATATTTGTGGGGGTGGCGTGGAGGGATGGTAGGTAGGTGGCAGAGTAGGGTTGGGGAGAGGTGATATGTATACAAGCAAGTGCAATAAAGCATTCTAATGCTCTTTTTAAAGAATACATATGGCATAGTGGAACACAAAAGGGAGAGTATGGCCAAGCCTATCTAGAGTAATTAGGACAGGCCTCCTGTGCAAACTTGGAAAACAATAGGCTGGATATTTCAGGTGGAGGCAAGATATACCAGAGCAAAGTCAGAGTGGGGCTTGTCTGAAGAATTCAAAGTAGTTCATTGTAATCGATGAGACACGGGGAATAGTATGCAAGGGTTCTTATGCCTGTAGACTTGGAGAAGGACATTTTGGGGAGAGAAATTTTGTGGTGTACCATGCTGAGGACCTTGGGGAATAGACAGTGCAAGGGAGCTATTGAAAGGTTTCAGGCAGGGGAACAACAGGGCCAAATATGGGTTTTGTAAGACTGCTGTAGAGGTATTGAGGACGATTATGGATGTGGAAGGGAGGCGAGCGGCTGCTGTGGGGAAATAGGAAGAACAGTTGGGAGTGCCTTGTAGTGGTTCGGAAGATAGATCACAGAGGCAATCACTGATTTCTATTTTTTTGTGAACAGATACATTTAAAAAAATCTTTATTCATGATAGTGAGTGATAATGAAATCAGAGTTAATAAAAATAAGTGAATAGTTGGTTTCATTTTAGGTGATGGCTTATACCTCTTGCTAAACCTATTTCCAGGGCTATTAGAAGCATAAAATGAATTAATTTGAATTTAAACTAATTTCTTTGTTCAGTCTGGAATGAATGTGGGACTTAGTCTTCATTTATTTAGGGATTATCCATTCTGTGGATAAAGTATATGTTCATCTCTAGGTCCATTTGCCTGAAACAAACTCATGTAAAACCAGCAGTTTACCTTAATATTAGCAACAGTGTATTTCTGTTTTTAACAATAGTAATTTTCATGTTGGATGTTCACGACATTCTCTCTGATGAGCCACATACATACTTTCTAAACACATCAACTGCTTCTTTCTGGACAACAGAATCGATATCATACTTTTCAAACTTGGTAACCTGTTTGCCTCTGCCTCGTTATCTTTCATATTTTCCTCATCGTTCCCCCAGTTCTAGCATTGCTTCTTTTATAAAGCCTTTAACTACCTCACCCTCTCATGAACTTTCCTGAATTCCTTGGCCACCAGATACTGCCTATATTATGTCTTTTATTGTTGCATTTTTATTTAAATCTTATATTGTTGAACCTGTTACATATGTGTCTTATCCCCTAAATTCAGTCTTTCTTAATCTTCAGTGGGGGGAAATATCTGGGGAGCCTGATGTAATTCAGATATCTAGACTGGGATCCATGAACATGTCTTTTTAACAAGATATGTGGCATTTGGATATAGTGCTGGATCAGCAGTTTCAAATTGGGGGACACAGAAAGACTCTCTAAGGGGTACAATACAGGCAGGAATAATTTTGAGCTATTTACTTTTCAGATCCTTATCTTTCCTCAGTGCTCTTAATTTAAATGGACCTTTCACTCCATTTATAAAGAAAAGTCATAAGTCCTACTCATTCCAAATCTTGTTATACCTTTCTCAGGTGTAAAAACCTCCAACGTGTCAAAAACAAAAGGATAATTCTAAATAATGGTATCTGGAAAGCCTTCTTCATTAAAGCACCAAAAAATTCATCCCATCTTTTCCAGTAAGAGGTGTATTTTCAATTAGATTTTAGTGCTTAATAATGATCACATTTTAATGTTTTCACAGGTTAGGTACTAATGAAAATATGACAACTCCATCCAGAAGTAAACCTAGAACTAAAATTCTTGTGATCACAAGACATTTTTTAAAATACGATTATTTTATATTTGTATTCCATAGAAATTGAGAGGGCGAATAATAATCGGCATCCCAACATAAAACTGTACTACTTTTGGATAAGTTCTGTGAAAATGAAATTGAAATGTTTTAAAAGATGAAAAGGAAGTACCTAAAATTTCTGAATGCTGAAGCATAGTTTATCAACAGCCTTTTAAAGCATTTAAGGCTTACTGGCAAATCATGGTGTTATTGGATTCCATTAACTACATTTAAAACAGTGTGACAGAAAAGGCGTAAGTCTCTAAAATTGGGTGGATGAAAACAGGAAACCAAAAAAGGAAGAAAAAGAAATATATATAAGCATTGAGTCATTAATCGTATATTAAAGAAAAATGGGGGAAAACACCCTAAATATAACAAAAGATTAATTATGACATATTTCTTCAATAAACTAACGTTTAGCTGTAAACTACAAAGCAAATTTTTAATGTACCGATATCAAAAGATTGACAGGATCATTATGTGTATACGAACATATATACAACGGCTGTCCGGAAAGTATACAGCCATGTAATATGAAAAATACAGGGATTTAGGGCTGGATTTTTTCTGGACAGCCCTCATATACATATAAAAATCTCTATGGAATGGTGTATAAGAAACTGGTAACATTTCTTCTTGTGTGAGAGAGCTAATAGTTGTGACAGGGAGGTGAGAGGGAGATTTTTCATGTATATTCTTTTTTATCTTTTGAATTTTGAACCACTGGGATGTTACTTATTTTTTAAAAGCAATTAAATTTAAGGTAAAGGGGGTTCCCTGGTGGTGTAGCGGCTAGGCTTCAGCACTTTCAACGCTGCAGCCTGGGTTCGATTCCCAGCCAGGGAACTACCCCCACCCCCCCAAAAAAATTAAGGTGAAATGTAAAATAAGAGTGTAATACTTTTTTAAGGTATCAGTATTCATAAATTCTTTATGATTTGTATATTGCAACTATGTACACTTATAATAAAAAATTTAGATGGGAAATTTTATTTTTAAAAATGTATGAGGAGTAATATTATTTTTTAGAAAAATTTTATTGGGTGCATGAGCAAAAGACTTTGAAGAACACTGTTTTAGTTTATACTTTGAAAATACTGCATCAGAGTCACTTGCGACCGTTTTAAAACTGGAGATTATTGGGTCTCACCCAGGAACGATAATGTCTGTGATAATAGCTGACATTTATTTAGCTCTGTGTGTCAGAGCAAGGGAAAGTGCCAGGCGTATTTCTACAAAACGTGTCAACACTCTCCATCTGTCCCCGAGGGCATGGCAAAGCTCCTTTCCCTGTGGCTTGCCTGGTTTTCAGTGGCCCTAACTGGAGCCTAAGGTTACAAAAGACACAGCCAATTCCCTGAAGTACTAGGCTGCTCCGAGAACGTGCTTTCCTCCCCTCCCCTCCCTGGTCCTCCCCTCCCCTCCTCTCCCCTTCTCTGCACTTTGGGAGTCAGCTGATCTTTACAGAGTCCCAAAGAAGAAGCTGCCAGATTCTCCTTCAACCCCTCACAGCTTCTTTTGCCTCCTCACCCAAACTCAGATCAGCTGTATGTAGGGTGTTTGAAGGACAGGGGCCAGAAAGTCCATGTCTCTACGAGGAACAAAGAGATGCTGTCCTTGTGTTGGACCTGGACAGAGTCCAGCCCCTGTGTCTGATGTGTGAGCTGATCTTCCCAAATGGTGAGACTGCTCTCTGGGAGGTCAGCAAGATAGGGGTGTGGTTTCTGTCTTACGTCATCTCCTAATTTTAATAAGGATCGAAGTAAGTCAGCTATGGCAGAGTTCAAAGTCATTTTATGAAGTGTGAATGATTACAACCTTGGAGAAAAGGACAGAAGGAAATACAGCAAAATGCTAGTAACAGTGATTGTTTTAGAGGGATGGATTTTCTTTTGTTTTTTAAATTCTAATGCCTAAATAGAAGCATGCTTATATTGCTTTTACAGTTTAGAATTCTTTTCTACATTCATTATCCTTTCTGAGGGAGGAGATATTAGTCACTCTTAAGTGGTACAAATAGATATTCTGCCACTTGTACTACAAGAGGGTTTTTCCGTATCTCACTGACAATGATGATGATAATGAATACTGTGTTTTACATCTGTCTGCCAAGCCCAGTGGAAATCAACTAGATGCTATATGTGGATTAAATATTTAAATTATAATCCTTATTATAATGCTGTGAGGTAGATAATTATTTACGTTTTACTGAAGAGGACACTTGAGCTTGGAAATATTATATTCTTTTCTTGCACTTTACAAAGCTAGTAATGTGAGAAGCCAAAATTTGAACATTGGTATTTTATTCTTTTGGTAAAATACAGTATTTGAACCTATTATATTTTACTTTTTTGCTCCAGAACCATTATAAACCATTAAATTTATAGACATGTTAGCTCACACCTGCTCACACCATGCTATGTCCTTTCACAATAAATATAGGGACATTTCTTAGAACACAAATGGGGATTCACTTTGGAATGAATGGAAAGAAATAAATATTGGGTAATAGTAACGATGAATGGATAAAAATCTTACGATATATTCTTATATGGAATTGTGTGTGGAGAAAGTATTTCACCTACTAGGCACTCAACAATAATTTTATTTGAAATGCATACATTTATTTAAGTAGTATTGCCTGAGCTCCTTTTCCTTGCCAGGCTATGTTCTAGGCATTTAAATTGCATCAGAAAAAAAATTCCGACCCTTCAGGAGCATGCATTCTAAAGGGGTGGGGGAAGGGTGATAATGATAAATACAGACGATCAAGAAACATAGTCAACAAATTGTATGGTATATTATATGGTGGTAAATGCTATGGAAAAGAAGAGCAAGAAAAGAGGCATTGGGATTGTGGTGGAAGGGTTGGTTACAGTTTGAAATAGGGTGGTTGGGATAGGGCATCTGAGCAAAGAAATAAGAAAAGAGAAAGAGATAAGGGAATGCAAAAAAGGGCAAAAGTCAGTGCAAAGGCTCTACCTACAGAGTGGGTGTGGTGTGGTCTGGTTTGTCCCAAGAGGAGGAGGTTCTAGAGGTGATGTAGAGCCAGAGTTTCTTAACCTGGGGCCTGAGGATAGAATTTAGGGGTCTATCAATTTGGATGGGAAATTACATTTTTAATAATTACAAATAAATAACATCTAACTGAAATTTAACATTTCTTTCAGTTATGAATGTAGGCTGAAAACCTTGGTAACAACAGAATCTGTGACTTTGTCAGCAGTAGAAGTCACAGGCAGTGGCACATCATACCAAATAGGTATTGCAGACCATGGTTATTGTCATCACCATATCACATCAAAATCATATTAGTAATTAGACATGCCACTAGATCTTGCTACTTAATGTATTAATAAAGGAGTACATGTGTTACTATATCACATAAAAATGATTTTTACAACTGAGTTTGTTTTCTCTGTAATCTGTTGTAGTTTACTTTATACATTTAAACATATTATTTTGAGAAGGGCTTCAGAGACATTGCAAACTGCTTAAAGAGGCCTGTGGCACAAAAAAGGTTAAGGAATCCCCGACGGGCTACATTGTAGGTCAGTGTAGGATATCGTCTGACATTGGCCTTTGTACCAAGAAGGAAATGGGGGCTGTTAGAGAATTTCGAACAGAGGCATAACATGATTTTTCTTGTGTTTAGAAAAGCTCTCTCTAGCTGCTGTGTTTAACTGGAGATTTGGCGAATGATGGGGAGGTACAGGGGCAGGTGGTCCCAGGGTCACAGTGATTAGGGGATTATTATGGTGATCTGTGCAGGAGATTGTACTGGCTCAGGAGATGGTGGCATGGACTGTGGTTGTAGTGATGGAGGCAGTAAAGAGTAATCAGGTTCTGTATTTACTTTGGAAGTAGAACTATGGAGATTTTCTGATTGGATGTGTGGGAGAACAGTCTGGGATGACATCAGGTTTTTTCACTTGGGCAATGGAAGGATGGAATTTCCCTGGACTGGAAGAAGAGGAGAATGAGGGTGAAGCAGGTGTGTGGGAAGATCAGTCATTGTTTCTGATGTGTGAAACTTGAGGTGTCTATTTGCCTTGCATAAGGAAGTGCTAGTAGGCATTTGGATATTCTCTTATGAGTGTGGAGTTGGGAAAGAGGGTTTCTGAGTTGTAGGTATGCATTGGGATGTCATTTGCACATGAAAGTTGGTGTTTGAAACTCTGAGACTGGATGAGATGCTGTGTGTAGATGGAGAAGGAGAACCAGTACTGGCCCTGGGGAACTCCAACAGGAAGAGATTGAGGTGAAGAGGAGGAAGTAGCAAAGTAAACTGAGAATAGTAGCAGGAAAACCAAGAGATTGTGGAGTCCTGGATGCTCTTTGAAAACAGGTAGATCGAAGAGGGAAGGGCTGTGTCAAATGATAGAGCAGACATAGTAAGGACTGAGAACTGACCATTTAATTTAGAAGCAGGGAGAATATTGGAGGATACTGGTGGAGGAGGTTGGGTTAAAAGTCTAATTTGTTGTGATTTTTAAGAGAGAATGACATTTGGAGACTACTGTTTTGAGAGGTTTTATTGCGAAAGGAACAAAATTGGGGTAATAGATGGTGGGGCAAGTGGGATTGAAAGAAAGATTTCATTTTATTCTAATTAAAGTGGAACAAGATCCTCTCTCTCTCTCTTTCTTTCTTTCTTTTGTTTTAATGCCAGAGACAAGGTCTCAGGAGGAAGGAGAAATCTGATGTAGGAAGGAGGGCTTGTTGGAGTGATCTCTTTAAGAATGGGAGCCATGGAGTTCCCTGATGGTGTAGTGGCTTAAGGCTTCGGCGCTGGTGCTGTCAGTGCTGCAGCCTGGGTTCGATTCCCAGCCAGGGAGCTACCCACATACCAAAAAGCAAAAAAAAAAAAAAAAAAAAAAAAAAGAATGGGAGCCACATGGAGATGTTGTAGCAGAGAGGCTGGCTTTGAAAGAATCATGGAAAGTCCTCTCTAGTAGGTTCAGAGGCAGAGAATGTGGGTATCAGTGCTGGGAAGTGGAGGGATTAGAAGTTCTGGCTATTTTCAGTTTTGTCAGTAGGAAGGAGGAAGCAAAGTTATTGATTGAGAAAAGATGAAATAATAATATTAGGAGTAACAGCTAAAAATACATATTAGATGCCCACGTTCCAGGTCCTGCTCTAAGCACTGTGCACAAATTTACTCTCATCTCCGTAACAACCGTGTGAGGTAGGAATCATTTATTACCATTTAATGACAAGGAAATGGAGACACACGAGGTGAAATAATTCAACCCAGGTCCCACTGTTTTTAAGTGGCAGAGCTAGGATGCAAACCAGGCCTCCTGGGACCGGAGTCTGTTCTCAATCACAGTGATACCAAACTGACCTTCTATAAGGTAGAACCCACTTCTCTTAACCAGTGTCCCTCAGTGTCCTACAGAACGAAATACTCTTGTGTCTACCCCTGTGGGTTAGAGAAAATAGGGTAAAATGCTTAGCACAGTGCCTGACTCATAGAGGCTAGTCCATAAATGTTAATACTAACAATAGCTCTAACAGCAATAATTGTTTGTTGTTAATGATCATGTTAACACTACTGCTTTTTCAACAACATTGGATTTCGTGAGTCAAACATGTTTTCCATGTGGCAGGGTAAAATGATATCTTAGGCTTTCTTAATCTTTCTTTGATCACCAGCATGGTCGAACATTTGCTCACATGTGTATAGGACAACGGAAACAGTGACTCTGCCTTTGTGTTTCTGTGGTATCTGTTACTATAGTAACTAAAGCAGTGAGCTGTAAAGGGGATGCATGGTTCTCAGGAGCCTGGCCCTGGCTTACTTGGTTATGAGAGCCAAAGGGTTGCAGCAGCCTGAGGCTGTATAATCTGATGCATCTGGGTGCTCAGTCAGCTGTGGCTGCTCTATTATGGGTAGCTGTGAACGTGGCTCCAGGAGTCACCTTGATGAAATAAAGCACATGGAGACAACTTCAAGAAGGGGAGGAGTACATATTGCTAAAGATGAATGGGTATAGCAATGACCATGTGGAAAAAATACATCCTGGGGATGTGTGGGGATGAGTTGGTGCTGACGAGCTCGTGCCGTGAATGGTGAATTTCAGGGAACCACTAATTGGGGTGGGTCCTGTGGAGAGGACTGGGCCTGAGTCACACAGTCCTGTGGAATATGAGTACTCAGGCGCCGCTGCAGACACTCCCCAGTGCTGGGTCCATCGTCCGGCAGTGAATGTGGAAAGCTTAGGTTGGTGTATCATATTTTGTGTCCTCCTCAATGAATATTTATGGAGCTGGAATAGTGTGGTGTGGATACTGTTCTGGGTTTGAATCTGGTCTGTATTCCCTTGTAAACTCTGTGAACTTGGGCAAGTACTTAAGCTCTCTGTTTCTTGGTTTCTTATCTCTAATATGGGGGTAATAATAACAGTACTTCCCACATAATACTTTTATGGGAATTAAATGAATTAATTTATTTCACCTAATGTACTATGCACATTTACCCCATCTGAAATTGTGGTGTGTTTTATAATTGGTGACATCTTATAGTTATAATTGGCAGCAAGTTTTTTCTTTCTTAGTGGTGTGTACAGATGGTGTCCAAAATGTGTATATACACATTTTAAGAAAGGAAAAACCTGTATTAAAATTGTAATACTCAATATATACTGATAACAAAAGATGAATACAAGTCACATTTGACTTCTGCAGTTACAAAAGGTGCTCAAAGTGGTTACCATCAGCGTCAGACACTTCTGATTATGGTGAACTGCTTCTTGAGCAATGTTGACATTTCTTAAAATGTGTATATATATTTTTGGCACCTCGGTAAGTACGGATGTGTCTTAGAATTAATGGTGTCTTGTATTTGAGGAGATATGTTACTAGGAAAGCATTAAACATGATTTGGTAATAGAAAATGCTATGTAAGTGTTACTTATCATTTACTTGGTTTTATAATCACAACCAAATCCTAATGGCCCTGCCAAGCCTATGAGGATACATTTATTGCAAACCCCTTGTCCTTGTACTGTGAGAGCTCCTAAAATCAAGACAAAAATTTAAATAATAAGTCAGAACCTATGTCCATAAAGCATCACACGATCTTTGGTCTTTTTGGACTTTAGGGATCCATTATGTGACTTTCAAGTTTTTCTTGTTATACTCATTATTGACCTCCCACATCCAGGTCATACCATCCACTTTCCTAAAATGATCACATGGATATCCCGTTGTAAATCCTGACCTCACCTCCCTTCCATTGGTATTCTTTTCCATTTCAATCAGCTAATGCTCTGTGTCTACCTGTGGGAACTTACATTTACTTGAGAGCTTTACTTGTGAAATGATAAATTGTAACATCTAATTTCTGTCCACCACTTTCTATCATTCTAACTTTCCAAAAGCATAGATCCCTTCTCTTTCTCAGGGGCTTGACTCTAAACATCTTTCCCCATGTGTACCAGTGTTTGCTGTCTTCACTTCCTTCTTATGATATTGAGCTTCTGTGTTATACCTATCCCTTCAGTCACATTCTTGCTAATATCCTTGATTTCTTTACCCTGTCACCACCTGTAGCAGCCATCTGACAAGACCCCAGCCCTGGAGAGATCCAACATTCGTCTCCTACCTTTACCTGGACTGCAGAGGCTATTAAAGAAAATGGCACAGCTGTCCAGGTTCTGCCACTGTGACTTGTGGTCTCTAATGCCAAGTGGGTCCTCCATGTTAACCACCAACTCTAATGCGTGTTGCCACTCTGCACTGTTCACTTTGCAGCACCTGCTTTTTCAGATATGTTCTACTCCCTGAAAACTTCTAGTTCTTTTCTTCTCCTTTTACGCTGAGCATTTGACCTCATTTAAAAGCCATAAAGAGTCTCCATGGTGCAAACATTTTAGAGGTAGTCAGGAAACCTGTACTCTACTGAACAGTCATGTGATTTTTCTTTCCCCTTCTTGTAGTCTTAAAATGTGTTTTCACCTGGGTATTGATCTGAGATGGATGTATGCTATAAAGCAAATGCCATTTTATTTGGGTACTAGTTTCTTCCTGTTTTCTTTGAAGGAGGGGGTGCTGGCCTAATCAACTCCTGAGAGCCTACATTTAAGATTCTGTAATTTTGTGATTTAAGTTTTATATGTTTTTTTTTTTAAACCAGCTTTAATTTTCAGATAGAGACTAGTTCTGATAATGTTATTTCTTAGGTACAACAGGAAAATTCTCACTTTATCGTAGAAACCAGGAAGGCATGTGTCCTTTTGCAATGACAAATTTATCCTTTTTCTAACTGTATTATTTTTGAACTAGTGAAAATGAATTTTTAATGGTTTGGCCTACCATTTTATCAATAGGAAGGAGGAGAAACATAAAGAGTGGCTCGTTTCTATAATAGAGCTAAACAAGACTTTGCCTTGAACCTCCGGCTGGGACTTCCAGGAAGGAAGGATGTTTCTTGACCAAATCAGCTCTGACGAGTGGGTAGGGTGTGTCGGCCAGCAGTACCTGGAGCACTGCTGCCAGACCAAATTGAACATGTCTCTGAAGTGAGCTGACATCCTTTGTGTGCTGCCCATACAGTGCACTTCTATAAACGATCATCTGGCAGGTTATGTTGGGGTTTACTGGTAAAATGGGATGACTCCTAAAATCTTTCGATTTTTATTTCTTCCCATCTGAAGTCCCTTCTATATATTCCCAACTTTTGACCATTCTTTGTGGATTCTAAAATTTCAAGGGAACCGCAGTGGGGCAAGGGAGAACCCAGTTCCTGTGTATGAGCTCTTGGCTCAATGCAGAGTGAGCGCTTGTGGCTTTGTCAGCTTGGATAGAGAAGAGCTTGGAGTTAGCAAATGGAGGAGCATGCTTTTTACGATCTAGATAGAGGTTAGAAAATGTTCTAGCCTCGCCAGACATCATTGTTTGGGGGTAAAACTAACAAGTGCTGTGATTCTCAGTGTTGGCTGTGTGTCAGAATCACCTGGAGAGCTGTTAAAAATCGCAGTGCCCAACAGTGTATCTCATACCAATTAAATCTATTTCTGGGCTGGGATCCATGCATAAGTAGTTGTTAAGCCTTCCCAGGTGATTCTAATAGGTAGCCAAGACAGAGAGCCACTAAATAAAGCCTTTGCAGGGGAGGATTAAATTGGTTAGTTGGAGAAGTTTGGCTATCACAAGTGAGCTGGTTGCATCTCTAGTTTATCTGGGCTGATTTTGACATTAGTAGCATGGCAGCAAGATGAGAAGTGATCAGCTATGCATAACTGACTTTTCAGAAGTGTTCTTACAACTTTTGTGTAGCAACTGTATTTTGCCTGGGAATCAGTGTACATTTCTCTTTATATGCTGTTTTCAATAGTATTCCTAACTCTCTGTCAGAAGGAAAAGTGTGAAATGTATGCATGTGTGTGTGTGTGTGTGTCATCTCCATTTCATTTGGTGTCTTATTGTTCATTCTGTTCACTTTGAAAACTAGATAATTGACTTCCTCATAACTGCTTCAGTGAGCAAATATCTGAAAAGATCAGATTACTTGGGGAAAAACAAAGCTACAACTACCATGGTAAAACTGCAACAACATCCAGAAGATTTTAAAGAAGATATGTTAAACTGAAATGTCTAGAACTGGTATTTCTGACTCTCAAAAAGGTTCTGGTATGACTGTTTGTACCTGTGTGTACACAGTCTCCGATTTCTATAAACTCTGGTCTGCCGTATATAGTGTCCACTAAGAGTGCTTAGAGACCCTCAAGTAGGGTTGCTAGATGGAATAGAGGATGGCCAGTTAAATGTGAACTTCTGGTAAACAATGAGTAATTATTCACTGTTTAAGTGTGTCCGAAATATTGCAAATGGCATACATAACTAAAAAATTATCCATTGTTTATATGACATTTACATGTAACTGAGCATCCTATAATTTTATTTTCTAAATCTTGCAACCCGTGGAAGTACAGGCTAGACTAAATGGCCAGAGTATTTTCTGACCTGGATCTCCTTGATTTGACCTTACCTCTCACCCTATTTCTACAGAGAAGATACTAAGCTTTCCATCCCAAACTCTCACTTTACTATTTTTCCCGTTTGTCCAACAGACTTCCTTGTCTTTGATAAGAAAAGACTTGAAAGTAGCCACAAAACTCAATTCTTAAATTCCGAACAGCAGACACAATGCATGTTAAGACCTTATACGTATAGACACCGAGCCCAGTGGCAGGTGTAGTATGATTTATTTTGGAGTACTTTTCCACCATACGTGAGACACAAGTGTCCCGTCTCCCTTAGAAACCTGGGCAGGTGACCTGGCCTCCTAGGTACTCGTCTGGCCTTGTTTACTAGAAAATTCCACTCTTATTCAAGTTAAAGCTGGCTGGCTTTCACCTGCATCTCCAGAGACTGACCTTCATCACCTCCCTCTCCTGAAGTTCATTTTGTTGCTTTAAATAAAGGGCTCTGTCAGTTATTGAATCACGGTACAAGCTAAAGAGCAGGGAACTTCTCCCAAAGTTTTCAATGAAGTCAACTAATGCTTCTATGTGCCACATGAAGTATATTGTTTTTTTAGTTTGTTTTTGTTTTTTATTTTTTGCTTACTAGTATTTTGCATATAAATTCAGTTTGAGGTAGATAATTTTTCTCATTGAGTATAAAGCTAAACCCAGTCATATGTACAAAAAAGTTTATATGTGAAATTTTGGGTGTATCATTATTGTTTAGAGAAGAGAATCCCAAATGATTTCAAACTAATAGAAAAATAGCAAAACATGAATATGCACTTGTGTGTTAACCATCTATGTTTAAATATTTTGCCGTATTTTCTTAAGACTCTTAAAGCCAGTTGTGGGGACTCCTTTAATCCCCCTTCCTCCATTTTCTCTGCGTGTCACCCCAGAGATAGCCACTTTCCTAAGGTTTCTGTGGGGGCCTCTACCATGCAGAACTTGGAGGGGTGCCATTCACATTCGACCTCTGTGTCCCTAGATAGTCACATAGTGTGGATTTTCTAAACCCTGTACAATGGTATCACTGTTTAAATTTAAATTTTGACAATCATATTGTAAATAATACCAGTTTAGTTTTTTCCTTTTCAGTTTTTACATGCCATTTTTTTTCTTAGTGCCTTGTCCCTGATGTAGTAAGTATGATGCAGAAAAATAGGAGTGATGGTGGCCATTCTTAACCTTGCTTTCTGAAGTTTCACTATTATGTTTGAAGTTTGCTGAAAATTCTTGATCGACAATTCTGAATCTTATTCCCTTCTATTCTAAATTTGCTATGAGTTGTTTTTTTCTTTTTAAAATGAAGAATGAGTTTGGGAGCTTTATCAGATATTTTTCTTTATTACTTTGTATAATTTTGAGATACAATGGTTTTTCCTCTTTTAGTGTGTTAACATGGTAGTTATCACGGGTAACATGTTTAGATGATATGCAGTTCTTGCATTCTGAGACTAACCCCTCCCTAGTTGCATGACTGGTTTATTTTCACAAATTGCTGCATTAGATTTGCTAACTTTAGTTTTTTTCTCATATTGTTTTTAGTCCACCCTTCTATTGTTTTTTAATTTAATTGCAATATAGAAAGAGAATGACATTTGTATGATAGTATTACTTTGAAATGTTTTTGAAGGATTTTCTTTATGTGTCATCAGTCTTGGCAAATATGTGTGCCTAGGATGCATCTTGTCTGTTGGTTGGGTTCTGGGATATATATATATTAATTGTGTCAATCGCTATTTTTATATGCTTGATCTCTCAGTTTCTAATACTGGGGTATTACTTTTCTCTTATCATTTTACTTGTTTATTTTGTTGTTACATTTTTGTCAGTTTTTGCTTTATGTATTTTAAGTCTAAGATGTTAGTTGCATTTAAGGTTATAATTATACTCACCATTTAAGTTAAGAAATAAAACATTAGAAGCCTCCTATGTGCCCTCCACTTTCCCCTTAGGTGAACTTGTTTATTTAATCTCATGTACTTCTTAACACTTGGGTGTAAAATCCCCAAACCAGATATAATGTAGTTATGTGTTTTAAATGGCACGTTACTATGTGTGTCTTTCAGCAACTTTTTCTTTCAAAATTATGTTAGCTTATGTGTGTTGGTATGTGTAGCTCTAGTTCATTCATTTTAATGTCTGCATAGTATCACTTTGAGTGAATATATCACTCAATATTTGCTTATTTGTACTGCTATTGTGGAAATTTAAGTTTATTCCTATTTTTCATTGTTTGAAACCCTGCTTCCATAAGTGTTCTTTTAAACCTTTGTGTTCATGTGTAAAATGCCTCACTAGGGTTAAACTTTAGAGTAGAATTTCCGGTTTTACTTACGTGCACCTGTAAACTTAATAGATGTTATCAAAATGATCTTTAAAGTGATTGGAATAATTAACACTCCCATTAGCACCGTGTGGAATTCTGGATCTTACTCCTTCTCACAGCAGTTAGTATTAGTAGACTTTTTAATATTTCCAAATCTAATGGGTATGAACTGGCATCTCATTGTAGTTTTAATTTGCATTGTCCTGAGGACCAGTGAGATTGTGAGTCTTTTTGTATATTATCCATTTAGACTTTCTCTTTCATGAAGGTTACTGTCCTTTTGCCCATTTTTCTACTGGTTGCTTTTCTTATTTGTTTTTAGTACTTGTTTGTTCTGGATGCTAATCTTTGTTGGTCATATGCTTTGCAAATGTCTTCTCTGTGTATGTGGCTTATAATTTTCTAATGATATCTTTTAACATACATAATTTTGGTAATTTTAACATTACTGGGTTTTAGAGATGTTCCTTTATATTTTTTAATATCGTACTTAAAACCTCTTTTCACATTCCAATGTCATAGATACTTAAATGTTCTTCAAAGGTTTTTTTCATTATGCTTTTCATATTTAGATTTTTAATCCACCGGAATTGATCTTTGTGTATCGTTTCAAGTATGAATATTTTTCTTAAATCTGGATTTTAAAAAATATTCTGTTTTTTTCCCTACAAACTTCAGTGCACTTTCAGATCATATATTCACTTTCCGTATGTGCATGTCTCTTTTTACAGACCTTCTTTTCTGTTCTTTTTTGTGGTCTACTTTGCTATCCCTATATCAATGCCAAAATAATTATGTTTCTTTTGTATTCTGCTTTTCTTGTTCCATGCTACATTTTCTTTTATTCACAGATTCTTTCTTTGACTGTGCCAGAATTTATCCAGCTCTTGAGCTCTTTATTCCAATGACTATATTTTACATTTCTAGTATTTCTAAATTTTATAATCATTCGCTATTGTCTTATTTTTTTTTTAGAGTTTGCTTGCACTGTCATCATTGTTTACAATGGTGGTTATTGTATTATCTTTGTAAGTAATTCTAAGCATTACTAAAATACTTTTGTTTAATATTTAAAATTTGTGTGATTTCATGCTTCAATTTTTTGTTGTTGTTGTCTGTCTTGACCTCATATATGTATATTGGAAGTTTCATGATACATAGGATGCTTTAAAAAAGAGAGTCTTCTCTTCCCTTTTATACTTGTCTGTTTTGCAGTTGTGTCACCTGGTCCTTGCAAAATCCCCAGTGCAGAAGTTGGTCTTACAAAGGTGTTTTAGGAATCCCAGCCCAAGGTGGTGAATTGGATGTTGCAGATCTAGTTATGGGGGACAGGGATCAACAAAGTTTGGAGTTTGGTCTCAATTACTGTCTATATCCTCCTGTTTAAGCCCACATGTAGCAGTTGACAGCAACTTCTAGCTTCCTTTACCCTCTGGGAACCCCTACCTCTGTCCTTGTTCCTAAACACAAGCCTAGCCCTGGCTCCTGCCCCACAGGGGACCCTGCCAGCCCCTGTTGCTGTGCAGTAACCTAACTCCAGACCATCCTGCCAGCCTGTGGGACTGGGGCACACCAGGCCCCGAGCAGCAGGCCCAAAGCACCATTTCTGTCTCTCCAAGATGTTACTGTTTTGATACTCACCTATGACTGTAACCTTTTTCACTTCAGACTTTAGACTTCATTACTGTGCAGACTTAGGAGGGAACTAAAATTGCGAATTTGTAACACCTAGAAGCCTTTTGGATCACTTTTAACTTGGGAAACGTTGTTGGAAATACCTCTTACTTGGTCTAATTTTTCTCATATAGCTATCATATGTGTTCTAATCCATCTTTCATATCAAAGAAGAACATTCGTTTCACAGCTTTGGTGCACCCTCATCTCTCCCCACCTGCCCACCCTTACCAAGTCCTTCAGGTCTTCCTGTGCTACTTGGTATAATAGCATGTTTTAAGTTTAAATATGAAGTATTTTGTCTGCCACCTAGTGGCAAGGCATTGGGTAGCCTAAGTTTTATTCTGACAAGTTTTGTGCCCATGTAGATGTTTCTTGGCTTTTAAAAATACATAGATAGAAAGGGGAATATAAGTTTTAGGGAGCTTGTGTTTCTAGATTTCTAAATTCCTTAGTGTCTCCATTTGAACAGAACAGAAAGTAAATGTAGGAGAAAAAGCGAAGTGAAAAGGAAAGTTATCCAAGCACTGGCCACTAGATTTTGATTTAATGACTGATTTCTCCATTGTAAGATGTCCATGAAATGGTGCCTGGCCCTAAATACTTACCTTGAGAATCCAGGTAAAAGTCAAAGAGCCTTGAGCTTGTTGACGTTTGTATCTATTTTACACCATCATCCTAGGACATAAAAGATTCAATTGCTATTGTAGCTCATCGTTTTAGTATTAAAGGATATAAATATGTTGCACCCCTGCCCACTCATTTATTTTCTTCCCCTGAGTCCTTTTATTTCTTAATTGATTGGTGAGACTGCATTCCAGATATTTAAAGCCTCCAAAATGGTATGATCTTCCAAAGCATTTTCCTGCCCTGCTGTCCTTAGAAGTCTTGGTATGCTAGTAATAAATCTTTGTGTGTGCACGTGTGTGTGTGTGTGTGTGTGTGTGTGTGTGTGTGTGTGTGTTTTCATCAGTCTTGGCATCTGACAAATTTTGGGTAGAGGGTCCATCCTGCCTCTTCAAAAAGAATGAGACCATATAGAAGTTACATGGATAATCAATGAATCTTCCTATTATGTTGTTCTATGTACATATAGAAAGGAGATGACAGGTTTCCATATCAGAAAAAATACAAGATTTGATAATAGTGGGGAGAAATCCCATGAATTTAGGAAATAAAACTTTTCATCTCTTTCCTTGTTTAAGAACACTTAGGATTTTCTCAGGCAGAAACATATAAAACTGTCACTATTAAAAGAAGGGAGAATATCCCCACTCTCCAAGCCCACCAGGTTTTCACTGTGCTTGGCAGCCCTTTTATTCATATGTTTCATATCTCTAGAAGCCAGGTCCTGAACTAAGAATTGGGTATAAGAAAATGAGTACCACACAGTTCCAGCCTTAAACGTCTTCTCAGGACGTATATCTTTGAAATGCCTTAGAAGGTTTTAGCACTTATACTTCGGATTCAACACATTAAACCTTTGCCTTTTAAAAGACTTTGATTTCACTCAATTATTTTATATGTAAGTGTGGGAGACCGTTCGTGTTCAGCAAATATTTGTCTACTCCCACCCTCACTCTCTGCTTGGGGTGCAGAACAATATGAAGTGACATGATGTAAGGAGAGGATTTAAATTGGGAAGCTAAATATAATGTGATGGAAAGAGAACTCAAAAAAAAAATTTTGCTTTCACACAGTTTGGCTTGCCTCCAGCACTCCTGCTATTTTACGAAAGAAGAATATACCCTAGGTAGCCACTACTTACCCAACCTGAGTCCCAGACCTAAACCTTGGCCTTAGCCGGCAGCCAAGCCCAGTTTATGCACAGCTTGAAAGAGCCCAGCCTAGCTCAGTTGAACCACGGTTGAACCTTTACACCTATGTAAATAAATGCTTGTTATTGAAAGCCATTACACAACATTCTGGAGCAATAGCTGATGAATATGTATGTTAAGTTTCTAGCCAGTCATAATCCCTAAATTCATGGGATTTCGCCCAGCTTTTGTCAAATTTTGTATTTTTCTAATTTGGAAACTTGTCATCTCCATTCTGTAGGTACATAGAGCAACATAATAGGAAGATTCATTGATTATCCATGTAACTTCTACATGGCCTCGTTCTTTTTGAAGAGGCAGGATGGACTGTCTACCCACGATTTGTCAGATGCCAAGATTGATACGCACACACACGTATGAAAAGGGTTATTACTAGCATGCCCAGACTTCTGAGGAGGGCAGGGAAGGAACGCGTTTTGAGAGAGGAAGGATGGAAGACTGGCTTGGAGTTTTACAGTGTTCATGGCCTCCATGTAAGAATTCCCACTTGTGGGTAGTGGTTTGTGTGGTTAGAATTTCCTGCCAGTGTTAAAGCCTTTCTAATCAGATTGCCCAGATGTGGGGCGCAGGGGAAGAGGACGAGGTGATGCTTAAGCTGCCAACAGTTCCAACATCAGAAAATGGAGTCATCCTCCCTACTGTACTTTTCCCACCGTATGTGTGACTGTTGAAGGCCCACCGATAAAAGCTGTTGTATTGACATTACAGGTGATAGCCCTATTGGCAGCTGTTCACTTTGATTATACCCAACTGTTTTCTCTTGGCTTCACTGACTTTGAATCTTCCTTGACTATTTCTGATAAGCACCAAGGCAGCTTTGCCTTTTCCAAACAGCACAGTTGCTGTGGACTGCATTGCTACAGGCATCTGATGAGGGAGTAGACCTGAGGACTTTCTGGGCACCAGGGCCAGGCTGCACACTCTGCTTTCTTAAGCTTGCTACATATGAGCGCTCAAATTTGATTTTATTCTTAGCTATCAAAACAAATTGTCTGTGTCTTTGCCTTTTATGACCAGCACCATTTTCCTTAGTGTTAGGGATGGTTGGAGAAAGTTTCTGCATTTATTCGTAGATGTGTAGTCATCTGTCAGTAATTAACATGTTTTCTCAAATGTCATCTTTATGTACCAGCTCCTTGATTTGGGGCATATAGTTTTACTACTTTTACTATTTTTTAATATATTATTTAAATCAGTTAACTTATTTTTATGTTCATTTTAATGAAAGTAACCTAAAGCAGTAGTTCTCAAATTTTAGCGTGTGTCAGAATCACTTGGAGGGTGGGTTAAAGCCTCTGGGGTAGGCCTGAGTATTAGCATTTCTAAGAAGTTCCAGATGATGTTCCTAGTCTTGGGACTAAACTCTAACTCTATTTTATAACAGTAATATTAGTGAAATCATAGCTTTTCTGTGCTAGTTTGATTTTTTTCCTAATGCACATTACAATAAATATTCAAATATTAAAGTCAAGCCCAGCTGTCTCTTACCAAAATATAACCTCATTAGTGTGCATGCAGAGCTTTAGAAAAGCTGAGTATTCTCCAAATATAATTTAGAGTAAGGGTTCTTTTTCATTTAAGACTGAAAGTATATACTGGAACATGTTTGTAGCAGTGTAAGGCAGTGGGTGAAGCCAATGAGAGGCATAGATAGTACAAATTAGAATCCACGGGCAAGACTAGAGCCATGATTCTCATTCATTTGGGAAATTAGAAATTTTTAAATTCCCCAACTGTGTGCCTAATCCAGTGCTGCCAATGTTATATGTGTGTGTGTGTAGTGGGAAAGAACTTGTAATATGTGTGAGAATATAAATGACAATCATATTTAACCATAAACTGGTGTCTACAGACCTGCAAGTCCTCAAAGAGAAGATAGATGAATTGTAGTCTCATAAATTGATGGGCCCAATCACTAAAACTTACACTGGTCATGTTGACCCCTGGCTCTGTGATTAAGAATACCCTATGCCCCTTTTAAAGAGTTATAGAAAAGATATACCATGTTTACAAGTGATTCTAGTGATTGGATAAAGACAGCAACCTTTAAATTCCTAGGGATTTTGAGTTTTGGTTATACCTGATGCTTATTCAATCATATGAACAATAATAATAAACAAACAAAAACAATCAAACTCTGCAGAATAAATAATAACACAGGTTCTTTGAATCTGAATGACATCATTGGCACTTATTAGCATGTGGTGTGGGGAAAGTTGTTCAACCTTTGCTCCTAAGTTTTCTCCTTTGTAAAATGGGGCTTAATCTGACAGAATCTACATTGTAAGTATGATGTGAAGTTGGCCTGCTAATCTGTATAGAGCAGGAGTGTCCGATCTTTTGGCTTCCTGGGGCCACATTGTAAGAAGAAGAATTTTCTCGGATCACACATAAAATACACTAACACTAACGATCGCCAATGTACTAAAAAAAGGTTGCAAAAATATCTCATAATGTTTTAAGAAAGTTTACAAATTTGTGTTGGGCCACATTCAAAGCTGTCCTAGGCCACATATAGCCCACGGGTTACAGGTTGGACAAGCTTGGTGTACTTAGAGCAGTTCCTGAAAAATAGTACTCAGTGTCACCTATACCCACATATCATTAAGAGAAACCCAGTTAGTGAAGAACTGCGGTGGTTACTACCTGCCTGCATGTTAGTGAGATCATCTTTAACCCTTTGACTTCCGCTTTTTAAAATGGTGTCAAAAAGCCACCAAAAAGAAAAAAGTTGATATTTTGACTATTTTATGCATTTAATAACATTTTGAACTGCTTTGTATATAATTGACATTTTTATTTTAAAATTTTCTTATATGGTAATAAATTTACCATTATATTGAGTTTTAGCAAAAAATACTCAAAAGATACAAGTGGCATCAATTAGATTTGAGTATAGATAAATTAGAATGTAATGGCATTGATAACATAAAAAAGATATTACAAAGCGTTACACAACATGGCATACAAAACATTTTTGTTGTTGATAGTGCAAGCCACAGGAAAACATTAAAAAATCTTGTAAATGGAGAAGAGTCCTTGAAACAGTTTCACACTGAGTAACAAAGATTTTTTGAGCTCATGGGGTAAACTCAATCTCTGCAGGCAGCAGATGGAAATACTCACTTGGATATGTCCGTATGTTGCAGCAAAAGGGTTAATTCTCCCTTGGGTGACTTGGAAGACACAACTCTGAACAGCAGAAGGGCTGTTTTGCTGTGAGCTGATCAAAACAGAAGGGGTCCTAACCAGTTAGACTAAGCACTTGAGTAGAAAGAGCTTTATTTTTTTGGAAGGAAGTTTCTTATGAATTCTGGCCCCCTCCCCCTGCCAATGTTGAATTCTACCAGTCAGGATCCTTTTTCCTTTTTCTATCTTTCCATATAATGTATTATCTTCCTAAAAGACATTCGCAGGGCTCCCTCCCTCCATCCCTCCCTTCCCCCTTTCCTCCCTCCCTCCCTCCCTTCCCCCTTTCCTTCCTTCCTTCCTTCCTTCCTTCCTTCCTTCCTTCTTTCTTTCTTTCTTCCTTGCTTCTAGTGGATTATTTGAATTCATTTGTTGATTTTCATTGGGGCTGATGTGGCTTCAAAGAGATCTACCTTTTTCTAGCCCTAATATTCAAAATCTCCATTCCTTCCCCCCTGCCCCCCAACATGGTTAGAGAGTTCCAAGCTATTGAATACCAGAGTCAAGTGTTTTTTTACCAAATAAAATCATCCTTGATCTTGAATTGAGACCTCTTTTCATCATCCTCACCCACAAGAGACAGGGAGGATTTGCTTTGGTCCACTACAAGACATTTGCAAACTCAAAAAATGTGAGGGAGGGGATTCTCCCTGGAAGACATTTGGAAACCTCCAACCTAATTTTTTTTTAATTAATTGGGAAAATTTTAATTAACAAGCATCAAATGCACTTTACATTGATAACTGCAGTACTGAAACTGTGATATTTTAAATATTTTTCTCAAAACGGTTAGTGAGTTTTTTTTTCCAACTGTGAGCATTAATGCAGCCAGTCTAGGTCGCTGCAGTTTAGGTAATGCTAATACCTAAACAGGTGTTCACATTGCATGTCTATAATAAGGCAGACTGTGAACCTCTTGTGTAGCAGAATTTTAGCAAAAATTTCATGAGAGAATTTAAAGGAATGTCACATGTTTGAAGTGCAAACTCACAAACAGCACTGGGATCACTTTTTTGCTTGAAGTGCATCTGACTTGAGAATACAGGCAATTTTTCTTTCCTAATTCCTTGGAAAAATAGTTCTGCAATAAGTCTTCTATCTTCTTTACCATGAGTGGGTTGTTTTTAAGAAAGATTATCACCCTGTGGTTAGTTTCCCACAGTAGATAAAAACCTATCAAAAACATCGTAATTTGCAAGGGAAAAAAGTTGTGTTTCAAAGGCTGCAGGAACAGGAAAGAAATAGCACTTCTTATCTGTATAAGCACTAACACTCAAAACTAGTCATGCTGCAGGTAAATCCAATACAGTATTCAAGAGTTCTATAAAAATGAACAAAAGATACATGTTTACTTCCATTGCTCCAATAGTCAAACGTCGGATCTTAGGAGAGTTGCACTGTAGCAGTTTGCTGGTCCAATCTCAGAGTCCAAAGTCCTTTTTGTGTATTTGGCCCAATGATGTCCACAGCTCCGAGAAATTCAGTTCAAAAAATGGAAATTAGGGTCAAGACTTCACATAACAAAGCACAAGGATATGCTACTAGAAGCTGCTGTCCTTCCATGGCTAATGCGGAGATAAAAATTTTGGAAGCAGAAAAACAACACCATCCCATAATTTCCAGCAATGAGAATGATTCCTACCGTTCCTTGCTAAGAAAATACGACAGCAAAGCTGGAGAGTAGGATCCTTGGAAGAAGACAGTATCCAAGGACACTTGCCACACAACCAAATGAGATGCCCGTCATACTCCTTAGCAAACATTCCTAGACATCCAATTGCTCTGATCCCATATACACAGCCGAACTGGATGCTGCCAGCCAGTACCGATGTGGCTCCAAAGGCAGGGCAACAAACCGTGGTCCTGCCCCATCAGTCTCATTCATGATGCTGCCATCTGCTACTTTTAATGGATGTAACACTGTTCGTGTTTTTTGCCAGATGTGGTCAAAATTAATACCGTACAGCTGCCGTGGCTGCACCTCGTCTGGAGGGACAAGTCGGCCTTGCTGCGCATCGTCGTAGCCAGCACGCTGTTTGCTATAGGGTCCTCCACTTCCTCCATAAGCAGAGGACTGCGGGGACCGGTCCTCGATGCTGTCACTTGTCTGGTAGAAATCCGCGTTTGAGTTATCGAAGGCCGACATTGCAAACAATCAAAGGCGAGGCGGGGGCAGTAGCTCCCGCAGCCCCTGAGAACCCCTACACTCAGCTTAAGACCCTTCGCTGGCCCGGTTGCTACGTGTTTCGGGCCCAAAAGTCCAACCTAATTTTGACTCATTATTTTTCAGTCTTTATATTCTCATCATTCTCTTGTGAACCCTCAAAGCATTTCACTAGTGAGGGCGTTGAATTCCTTTTTCCACATGCCGCCCAGAGATTCTGTTTTGTCATCGTTGTCTGGAACGAGGGTGTGTTTTCTTGCCAACTGTCACACTGGAACTCTTGGTAAATTATTTGTTTAAGGAGGAGAAGAATCAAGATTTACTGGGTGTTAGCTTTGCAATGAGGTCTTTTATCTGTTAATTAGTCATAACTATATCTGCCACACCCTTACAACTTACACAAAATTAGTCATGTCAAAATATATCCTGTGTAATTTCTGTGTAGAATGTACGTGTTATTCCCAAGGGGTATCAGTTTTGCAAGAAGGTTGGTTTAGCTAACCTTCCTTTGCCTACTCTGTAGAGGCCGAGAATTGATAAAGATTTAGTTATCAGTCTTCACATGGATTAGGACTCAACATTTATACAACTCAAACCCACTAAATTGCTTTATTCTTATTTCATGAATCTAGAGGCGCTCTTTTGCCTCAATAATATTCTTTGTTTGCTGTATGAGAAAACTAATATAACCAGAGTAATAGGTATACATAAAGGAAATGACGTAAAACACAGAGGTTAAAAAAATAACTTTTCATCGATCCATGTGACACCATTATTCAATCATAACCCAACTCAATTCCTCTTCTCCTGGGTACCACTTATTATCCTAATTTTTGTTAATAGTAATTGCTTTTCTTTCATAGTTTTTTTCATTAATGTGTACTTAGGATTAGGATTGTTGGATAGGTAGTATGAGCATCTTCACCTTTATTAGAAAATGCCAAACATTTTCTAGAGGGATTGTACCAATTTGAAGTCCTACCACTCATGCATGAGAGTTTTTATTGCTCCACATCTTCACCAATACTCAGTTTTATTGGACTTGAAGTATTCCTGATTCCTAATGAGAATGAGCACCTTTTAATGTATTTATCTGTTACTTATGTGTCTTCTTTTTAGAATGCCTGTTGACATTTTTGGCCTACTTTTTGTTTTCTATAATTCTATAGGAATCATTGACATACATGTATATTTATTCTTCATCTTTCATTATTTGTTTCAAGTATATTCTCCTACTCTGTGACTTGTCCTTTCCCTCTATGATGTATTTTGATGAAAAGTACTTCTTAGTTTTAATGGAGTAAAATTTGTTTTTGTTGTTGTTGTTGTTTATATGTAAATACAGTTTGAATTTTAAGTCCTTTTTTATCTTGAGGTTTAAAAAATTATGCTACAGGCAATCCCACATAACAAGGCACTTCCGTACCACGGTTTCGCTCTGACACCGTTCAAGAATTGGGGGAGCCCCTCGTACAACACGGCATCCTGGAACACGGTTTTATTTTAACACGGTTTGAGAATTCGAGGAATCCCTGAACAATAAGGAGCATAATAAGAGCTTTTAAGAGCAAAGGATATTTTAATACACATTAATATGTTATACTTTTGGTGAAAATTGTTTTAATAAAGATATTTCTCTTAATTATAAAAATAAAATAGTATTTTTTTTTAGTTTTTGGAACCTAACTCCCTTTTTTGTACTAGTTATTTGTTTTGTATAACACAGATTCGCATAACATGGCATTTTAGGAATCTAACAACCACATTATATGAGTGTTACCTGTATATTCTTTTATAAAACATCAATAGCTTTGTTTTTACAGTTTAGCTCTAAATTGACTTAGTATAGATTCTTATATGGTATAAAGTCAGGGTCCAGTTTCATGTTTTTTCATACAAATACCAACTTTTCCCAATAGTTACTGAAAACACCATTCTTAGTAGAAACAAAGCTCTCCCGTGCTACTTCTGTGAACATAAATTCAGTTTCTGGACTCCCTAGTCTATTCTGTTAGTTTATTTCTTATACCTGTATCAGTAGCACACCACTTTTATTATTTGGTGATAATTAAAAATAATTCTTATTTGGTACAAGGCAAATTGTCTTACCTTTTATCAGTTTTTTCCAAGAGTTTCTTGGCTCTTATTGGCATTTTGCATTTCTGTGCTTCAGTATACATTTTAGAACAAGCTCCATAATTTCAGACAAAACAAAACCCTTTGAAGTGTTGAATGGGATTGCACTGAATCTATAAACGAATGTGGGAAAATTAACATTTTTACAATATTGAGTTTTACCAAAAGCATGGCTTGCTCACTATCTGTGTCTTTCTTTGTAACATATTTTAATATAGTGTTTCTAGTTTCTCATGATGTCTTAAATACATTTTTGTTAAGGTTCTAAGTACTTTGTACTTTTAGAGGCACTGTGAATGTTATCTTAAGTTTTTTTAAAACTGTTGTTGGTATCAGGATTTTTATATACTGATTTTATATCCAGCCACCCTACTAAACTCACATATTAGTTCTAATATTTTATCTACAGAATTTGGGTTTTTTTCTAAATATATTATAGCTTTTTTCTCCCTTCCTTTGTTTTGAGTGTGTGTATGTGTGTGTGTGTGTGTGTGTGTGTGTGCGCGCACATGTTCATTTTCTTTTTTTGTTGTCCTACTCTATCTACTAGTACCTTTAGGAAAATGATGAATAAAAGTGGTAGTAATGAGTATTCTTGTGTTAAGCTGAATCTCTTAGGGAAAACTTGTAAAAGTGTAATATTTGATGTAGATTTTAAAAAACATACTATAGAATTAATTATCTTCTTTTTGTTGTATGGTTGTATAAGTTTTAACCCATGTATAGAGTCATGTAACCACCACCATAATCAGGATAGAAAATAGTTACATCACTCCAAAAATTTCTTTATGTGCTGCCCCTTTGTAGCCTGACCTTTCCTCATCTCTAACCTCTAGTCACTACTTACTGATCTGTTCTTTTCTGCATCTCTATAGTTTTTCTCTTTTCCAAAATGTCATATAAATTGGATTCATCATAGTTAGTCTTCTGAGACTGATTTCTTTCACTCTGCATAATGCCTTTGAGATTCGTCTATGCTGATGTATGTATCAATAGTTCATTCCTTGTTAGTGCTGAGTAGTATTCCATTCTATGGATATACCACAGTTTATATGTTCACCCATTGATTATTTATGTTTTCTAGCTCTGCAGCTTTACTTAGCTTTCCATCAGTTTCTTCATAGTCAATGAGGAAAAATATACCTACATCATAGGGTTTGTAGGGATGAAATGAGTTAACACATGTGAAATGCTTAGATAATGCCTGGTATATAGTAAGTGTTCAATAAATACAGTTTATTATTATTGTTGCCAGTATTAGTGAATATTCTGAGGTAGAAAAAACTTGACAAATGTAAGGAATGTCAAGAAAGCCAGTGTGCCTGGAGTATAATGAACAGGGGAAGATGGAGAGAGGTATGTAGGAGCTGGGTTACCAAGGGCCTCAGGGGCGGCAGTAGGGAGTTTTGATTTTACTCTAAGTGCAGTGGAAAGCCAGAGAGGAGACATGGTCAGGTTCATGCCTTTAACAGATCGTTCACATTGCTGCTGTGAGGAGAATGAGTGTTGTTGGTGGAAAAATGAAAGCAGGTAACCTCTTCAGGTGATCCTGGGAAAAGATGGTGGCGGCTTGGACATACTGGTGATTGTGGGATGGTGAGAAGTGATTTGACTAAAGGTATGGTTTGGATGTAGAACCTGCAGAATTTGCTGATGGAGTCACAGCTCCGAGGACCACAGTTTCCATAAGAGCTGCAGTGTGGCTACTCATCATTATCAACAGCAAGACTCTTTTCCTGTTAAAATTTTACCAAAGATTTCCCTCACCCACTTTTGACTTGAAACCTAAACGTTCATGCCTGATTTCTGAAATCCACTTGAAGAAATAGCACGTGTTTTCATGCATTTTAAAATGACATCTAACTGACATTTTCCTTAACAACCCAAACACATTTGTAAAAAAAAAAAGATAGGGCTTATCCCATAAAAAAAAACATTCTTTCATAGCATTTGCTTTGTGGTTCTCTGCGGCCTGCATAGCTCTGCCCCGCACGTACTTAGCCATCATGATGGAAATAAAATTGTCATAACTGCTTTGTGCTTAACCAGAGGGGTGGTAGTTTAGAAGTTGGCTGGAGTTCCTGTGTACACTTGGGACCTATTGTTGGAATAAACATTATTAAGCTCAGACTAAAATTGGACCAGAAATTTATTTTTGTCCTCCTTTCAACCTCAACTCATCCTAGTTTCTCTCATCCAAATGACAAATAGTCTTGACTTTGTGAAGTGATCTAAAGATTAAAATCAGCTCTGGGTACTTGCTTAGCCTTGCATTCAAAGGGAGATTTTTTTTCTGGGGGAGGTGCAGTGTTAAAAATAGAATTCTCTGATCTCACATAGAAAGTTTTCTTTCATTTCCTGTGTGTCTGTATTTGTTCTTTGTGGGGCCTTAACTTCCAACTCCTCCTTAAAGACAAACGCCTGACCCAGCCTTTATCTGGAACACTCATCATGCTTCTTTTTTAATTATTATTATTTTAACCCTATTCTATCTGCCTAATTGGGGTCTTTTTATAATTCAAGATTTGCTAAATGGAGGGAAATCTCTCTGCTATTCTGAGCTTCTTGTACTGTCTTGTCCGAATTTTCAACATCTCTCATCAAGTTAATGCCAAACTGTGGGATTTATTTACTCAGTTTACTTGTAGAAGCACCTCTGGAACCTTGGAGATGCTCACTTTGAATTTTGCGCATAGTGTTGTGCTTCTTGGTAATTGACTTCTTTTGTGATCTTACAGAATATCAAGCTGCTATTTTACACTTGAAGAGGGAGCACAAAGAAGAAATTGAAAACCTGCAGGTATATATCTTTGATTCTATTGTGAACTGACTGCGTGAGGCCGATTCTTAGCTTTCTCAGTGTGTTGAAGTGAATATTCCCCTTTGAAGGCATATTTACCTAGATGTCAGGCACCTGCAGCTGCCACCTGCCAATGGGTATGGCATCTATCCTGGGGATGAAAGACTTGAAACTCTGTTTTTAATAGAATTTAATTATTATTTTTCAAAAACACCACAAATGCATTAGATTGGGAAAATGATTTGATTGGGGAAAATGATGGTTTTATTTGTAAAGCAGGAAAAGATGATATATTAGACTTTTGCTGTTTATAAGAAGTATTTAAACAGTTTTTTTTTCTTATGCACAGTGTAAATTATTTTGTTTGGCTCACTTCCATTCATGTGTTCGTATTCATCTGTTATCACATGCCTGCAGTGATGTCATGCAGATTAAGGCACTTAAGGGAGTGACCCTCCCTCCAAGGAGGAGCATTTGTGTTGAGGCATCCATTCTGCATCCCCAGGGAGTGCTTGGGAATTGCTGACGTGATCCTCTTTGGTGAAGCCCCGAAAGACCAAGGCATCATTTCCTTCATCCCACCATCTAAATGCCATCCCCCTTTTGTTTGGTGTTTATTGGCAGTGCTTGTGACAGGAAGCTTCAGGATCTTAATTTCAAATATGTAAATATTGAATCAGGCACCGATTCTAGTTTAATGATGGATGACGTGACCCTATAACCTCAAGAGAGGGCAATAGCAAAATTTAAATAAAACTTGGTATTAGTGCTGATTACTTGCTAATTTAGTAAACTTGTGGATCAAATATTCTTTTCAATGTGTGATAGTGCGCTTCTGAAATAACTGAGACCGTGTATTGGATAATACATGAAGCCATTGCAAGTAGCAAAAAGATCATTCAATAAATTGTAGTGTTTGAATGCAGGCCACCCCCACCCAGCCTCATTTAAGTAGTTCGGAAGAGGGAATGAGTCATTTCACAAAGAAACAAGAAAGTGGAAAAGTACCTCTGTCTCCCAGGGGGAAAAGAGAGGTGGAGGCCCTTATCTCCTTTGTTGGGAAATGCTCTACAGAGACCTCTCTTTATCTTTGTTCTGAGGTGCAAAAGATTCTCAACTGTCTCAGGGGAACTGAAATGGGGATTAATTTAAGAAACAGATTTATAACAAGGGTAGGTACAGAGAGATTCTGGGAGCAGAACTTTTATGTAACAGGTCAGTTGTAAGAGTTAACACTAGCTTTCCCCAAGTTGTAGACCCGCCCTGGTGAGGGCTCTGACACCTAAACAACCTTCATAGCAACAGCACACACTTACAATTTTTGAGCTCTTACTTTGTGCTGGGCATATTACATATATTATTTCATGTCATCTCCACAAAAGTCCTATGATCTTACATCTCAAACTAAGGAAAGATCGGAGAAGGGAAAGAGAAGAGTAAATGGAAAGGAAAAAAGTATATTGGGATTATGATTTGTTAGGCCAAGATACGATGGACAACAGTAAAGGTTAAAAAATGTTTCTAATTGTATCTTAAATGTTCTTTAAGTATCTCTGAAAGAATGATCTGCTCCTTTAATGCTATTAATAATCTTAAAAATGTGGTTTTGCCCCACATTTATGAATTATCCCTAATTGCTAAAGCCCTGTGGCCATGGCACACGGCTGCCGTCAGGGCAGGGCAGAGTACCTGATCTGCACACTGAACTGTAGCTTATGACTGTTTCAGCAGTCAGACTGACAACCCACAGTAGGAAATTTAGAGAAGTGTTTTGTTAGCAAGCAGCATTTGACAATTGAATTAGGAATAACTATTTTAAAATACAAAGGGATTTCTAGCTGCTTCTTTAAAAAATATGGGAAATTTGGCTCCCAGTGGGCTTACTTTCCTCTACATCAACCTGCAGAGGTTGAGTAGCACGTATCTACTGCAACGAAAACATGTGTTCCCTAGTCTGTCATTGTCCCCACTTTGGACCATTTCACTGCCTGGCTCCTTTATGCTTTAATTACCCCTGTTCTCTAGCAGATGTAGAAAATCAAATAACTAGATTGGCAGCAATGCCAACTGGTCAGAACAGATGCAGCTTGGCTGTACTTGTGGGCACTCACTGAATGGCATCTCTTCTTGTTTTACTTCACAAAGTAACAAAGTTGCACCTATTGTCACAGAACTAGTGAAAGATAATGGGTGGGAGAACTTCTGTTTCAATGCCCATTTCTTTATATGTGATTTCTGTTGGCGTCCTTGACTTGCCTGTTAGATTTTCTCTCAACACTTACAGGTCATGCACAAGTCAGCTGTGTTTCAGGATTTCTTCAATATGCCTTTCTAGAATAAGAAAGATGTCATGCTTAAAGTACACAGGAAAAGTGACTAATTCTATCACTATATGCAAAAATTTAGGTTTTTTTGGAATGTTTTCAGAGTTTAAAGAGGGGACATGATTCAATAAACAGAGAACCTAAATTCAGTTTTTTGTTCTGCTTTTGACTATAGATTTATAGGGAAGTCATTTTGATTATTCCATTCCTCTACCCACAAATGGGATTCTTACCACCTAAAATAATTTGGCTGGTGTTTGATATTTTTTAGCCCAGAGTCCCAAGGCTTGTAAATTGGAAGAGTCTGCACTTTTTAATCTCATGCCTGCCCTGCAGCCAACATTTGTGCAATAGAAAGCCAACATTTCTGTATAGAAAGGGCACAGGGCTTGGTCCTGGGACTGGCTTTTCAATACGTGAAGTGAATTTACATACATACTCTCCTTGTACTTAACAAGCAAGGATTTACTAATGTCTTGAATGAATGAGTTTCCAGAGCCTTATGTTTATGTGCCTTCTACACAAAGTCAAAGCAGTGCTGACTTTTCTGTTTAAGTCTCCAGTAGGAGGGTGGTGGCAGGTCAAACACTTGCCACGACTTCACTATTTTATGTCATTTATAATATAACCACAGAAAAATTCTTTAATTTTATCCAGGTGTGCCCTTCATTTAGCAAACTGCCTTGAGAGTTTATGATCACTTCATGATACTCAGCATTATTTGGTTCATTTTTCAGTTTGGGGAATTCTGTTAGTGACTTCATTTTTGAAAAGTTAACATCTTACCTTCACAGGTTTTCACTTATTTTAGACATTTTTGCCTGTGGTAGCCATTGTGCAAGTTCATGACTACTGGGTAGAAACAGAGTTCAGACCTGCCCTTCTAAAGCAAAGGATAACATTAATTCTCCCACAGTATAAACACGGAATTATTTCTTTGAGATTGCTTAGGAACAAGTTTTGAAAATCACTGCCACAGCTGTTGTATAAAATGTGCGGCTGTACAGCTGATCTCTTGCCTTACCGTAGTCAGAGAATTGGGTGTGATACTGTTTTGCACACGCTGAGAACGTTCAAGAACTCAGGCTTTTGAGTCAGGACGCCGTTGAACTCCTGTATTGTGATGTTGGGAAACAAATCAACTTCTTTGAGACTTAGTGCTCTCAGTTCTGGCATCTGTGCGATGACAATCGTGCTGCAGCTGCAGCTCCCCTGCTGGGGCTGTGCATTGTGGAGCACATGCAGTGGGAAAGGTTACATGGCACTTCGCTCAGCGAGCGTTATCTCTCATTTCTTTTCCCCTGCACCAGTCTTCTTGTGATGAGGCAACTTCAGTTTAGGGTGTCCTCAGGCTCTTTTGGTTGACGACTTCCTCGGGACGTCTGACTTGTTCTTTTAGGGTGCTTTTTCTGGGATCTTCCAGCTGTTCGTCTGCCTCTGTGCCGTCTTTCAGGGTAGTCTGAACTGGGTTTTTCCGAAGCTCATTCCACTGAACAGTGAGCTTCTGAAATGCTCCTCGATAAAGGATTTCATGGTGAAATAAGAAATATCTGGTTCCACTATGAGGACTTTACCATGTATAGAGAAGAACTATAAGGCAGCAAAACAGTAACTTGTTGCCTCCATAATTCTTTTATCCCCTAAGTAACCCATTTTCTGGAATACCGCTCTGTTGATTCATATAATGCAGGGGTCTCCAACATTTTGGTTTCCCTGGGCCACACTGGAAGAGGAAGAATTGTTTTGGGCCACCCATAAAATACTATAACACTAATGACAGCTGATGAGCTAAAAAAAAGAAATCTCAAAAAAAATTTCATAACGTTTTTTTAGAAAGTTTATGAATTTGTGTTGGGCCTCATTCAAAGCCACCCTGGGCTGCCTGTGGCCCATGGGCCACGGGTTGGACAAGCTCGATGTAATCTTATCGTATCAATGTATCCTGAGTTCCAGTTAAATTCTTTGAGTGGTTTTAGCACCACTTCCATGCCACCTAGGTCCTGCTTATTAATCTGCTGATTGTAGAGACCCTGGGGGAGCAGTGGTTTTTGTTGCTATATCTTTTGAAGTACCTACCAAAGTGCTTTGTACAAAGATAATGCATAAATATTTCTTACATAACAACCCATGATTGAAAAATAACAGTATGTAACTTTTAATCAAATCCCTACTGTGTGCAACCTCTGTTCCAGTCATTTAGCATTAGTATTAAAAAGAGTAAATGTAGAAACTAAGCAAAGTAATAGATCTGTCCCCATTTTACTGATGATAAAACATGAGGCTCTCAGAGGTTGACTTGTCAGAAGTCCTAGACTAGTAAGAGGGGAACCTGAATTTGAATTTGTATGGGTCTGTCTGCCTTTGAAGCCAATCCTCTTTCAATTAATTAATGCAGCATTAATGGAAAAAACATTAGATTTAGAGTGAAAAGTTTTGGATTCTTAGGTCTTAGGTTTGGAATGATGAAGAACACGACTTCAGCAATGCTTTTGGGCTAAGTTTTCTAATTTCTAAAATGAGAGACCAGGCTATATAATCTCCAATAGCACATTTGCATTTTATGATTGGCCCCACCATCCAAAAAAAAAAAAAGGTTCAGTTACCCACCCCATTGTGCTTTCAGCCTTAGGGATGTTTAACTTAGACTCTCTAAATCCCTGTTGTTTACACACCCCCACTATTTTTCTTAGAGTTTCTTCTAGAGGTTCTTCTTTCTAACCAGAGGTCTTTTCTCAGGTCTACTTGCCTCTGTGTAAAAACGTGTTCCAGT
The DNA here is from genome assembly GCA_004026885.1 of Lyroderma lyra. Classification (NCBI taxonomy): domain Eukaryota; kingdom Metazoa; phylum Chordata; class Mammalia; order Chiroptera; family Megadermatidae; genus Lyroderma; species Lyroderma lyra. The sequence continues at coordinate 3,816 of PVJL010010149.1, read as the reverse complement.
TTTCAGTAACAGTCAGAAAGAAGCAGAGTCTAGCACTTTTCCAGGTATCTGACTCAGTGAAGGGATGTACCTCCAGGATGGATAAATGAAACCTGTATAGGGGGACCAGTTCTTAGTGACAGGAGGGAAGCATGAGGGTAGGATGGGTAGGACTTCTTCAGCTCTCTGCTTCCTCAGTTTTGAATGTTGAAAAAAAAATGTGTACCCTTTTGTCTGCTTTTGAGCAGCTTTGGGTTATTTAAGAATATTCTTTTTTTAACCAGTATTTTAAGCAGTTTGAAAGTAGGTGCCATGAAAATGACAGACTGTTTTTATCTGTTTTTAACTAATATCCTTTGGGTTGTGGGATAGAAGAAAAAGAACCAGCCAACAATGACATTCGCTTTTCAGGAACCTTTTCCCTTTACCCCACTCATCACATGCTTAGCCCTTAATGGAGGGGAACGTTTACCAAGCGATGGCCTCCGGCAGCCCCGATCATTGTGCAAGGCAGCCACATTTCTAACCTGGTAACTCCCTCTGTGAAGTGAACCAGGGATGAATGCCAAACTGGAAATTAACTTAGGCTGTACCTTGTTGTCCCCAAGAGAGCCAAATCATATGTTGGCCTCCGTTAAGAGAAACTTGGAGATTTCCTTACTTTTTCTGTCTCCAACCCACCTCACTGGTCCATTTCTAATAGTGTACACATTGCCTTAGAAACAAAATTGAGTACAGACTACGTTGGAACTGATACAGTTTATAAAGACATAAATCCTGAGCCTTTTTCATTTGTTAGATTCTTTGTTATCAACACAGTGCATTTAAATCTGTTAATTCCTGGAGATTGCTGCAAGGGAAAGGGGGTAATTTATAGACCAACTAACAAAACTTTCACAAAGATAAAGTATGATGATTTCATCAAACCCTTATAGTATTCCCCTAAGTACTGATATTAATATAATTCATTACTGAGGTGCCAAAAAGAAGAAAAAATTTAAATGTCGAGAAGCATTGTCATTCAATATTTCATTGTGGGTGTATAATACAGTCTTAATGAGTTTAGCAGATTTGCTGGTTAACTGATGTTGAGATGCCTTTTAGGCCACTGGCTACTTAGAAGCCTGCAGATATACAAGAGGCAGGGGGACCAAAAAAACAAAACAAAACAGAATTGTCTTCTGGAAGGCTGAGTGTTCTAGGAACCCATTTGCACCAGTGTACCACCAGCTGGCATTATTGTGAGAGGCCGCATTCAGCTTCAGTGAATTTTTTTGGAGACTGTCAACGCATTTGCCCATTTCATGATGGGTGATTTGTGGGAACAATGTGTGGCATGACAACACATCTTCCCAGCCAAGGCCTGAGTTTTTCATTTTTTTTGGCTGAGGTGATCCCTTGTGGCATATTCCAGGGACTGCCTATTGTTTGGGGCCGTAATGATGGTCCCAAGTTTCATCACCTGTAATGATCTCATTTAAGAAGTCCTCACCTCCTTTTTCAAAAATTTCAAAAAATTGGAGGAACTTTTTCCACTGTTAAGAATTCGGTAACAGCATGCTGTTTTGAACAAAACGTCTGACCTCTCTTCTGTTTCGATGTGCACTGCATGAAAAATGTAAGCATCTGTGTGCAAGGTCAAGCATGATGGAGAGGAGATGCCATGTGACTGCAAAGAACCGGTGATGTCCAGATATGTCTAATGTAACAAAAAATATTATGGTGGAGCCAGCATTCATTTGCCTGCCCTTGTATGTTCATTCCTTTCCTTTTCTTTTTTCTTTTCTTTTTTTCCTTCCTTCTTCCTGTCCTTCCCTGAAAGGACTATTGATGGGATAAAGAGGGCAGCAGTGTTGGAAGGATGAGTAAAAGATGAGCTCTGCAAAATATGGTGTGTGGTCTGTGGGACATTTTTAGCAAGGGGTAGGAAGAAAATTTTAGTTTGATTTTTAGAGTTTACATGCTTTCCTTACTTCATTGGGGATGGTTATAAACATAGTTATTTATTGAGTATGAAGCACTAACTTTGCTGTGCTTGGTGCTTCATATACATAATTTCTAATCAATGGAGACTCAGAGAAGTAAAGTGCTATCCTGAATTTTCACAGCTGGTCCCTGTGATGACAAGATTTACTAACCAGACCTGTCTGGTTTCTAAGTCTGCCCCATTTACACTGTCACCTTGTCAACTGATTTGATTCACTGTCTTGAGTATTCTAAAGTTAGTTTTCTAATCTTTTATTTACTCTCTTCCCTTCATCCTGTAGCAAAGACCTCTGTAGATCATTTTGTATTCTTACCCCATAAAAGCTCCTCATATGATTAAGAAAACAAACAACAACAACAAACCAGTGCAGACATGCATGTGGTGATGAGAAAGAAAAATAGCAACAGAGTCCTCTTATTTCACTGACTTCAGAAATGACAAGCTGTCCTTCCTAAGTACAGAAGGAAGGAGCAGGTAGAAGATGGCTGTCTTCAAGTTCATGTCTCACAACTGGCCCAGTTTGAGGAAGGGCCGCTAGTATTTTTTTTTACCGCATCTTGATATTTGTGTATATTCATCTTAAAGATTTTAAACCTGAGTCTCAGGAAAATCAATTTCTGAGGCCATAAATGAAGTAAGAAAATACTGGGGCAAAACTTCTGTGCGTCTTGCCAGCTCCGTACTTTGTTGATTTCTGCAGTTTAAACATGGAGGTTCCTCAGCTGTTCTGAAATCTTATCTTCTCCAACAGAGCTCCCAGCAGTACTGATTCCTCAAGCAGATGAGGTGCTGTGGCTGTTCACCATGCTGCCACCTGTTTGTAGGATGTGCCCATGTGTGATAAATGGCACCTGTTGCCTTTTCTAACAAGTCCAACCTCATCTGGGCTTTGGAATCCATAGTGTGAGTTTATTGTGTGTTTGTGTGTGCACACATGTACACGTGTGTATGCTTTTGACCATTTTACTCTAACTTATTCTAGGTTGCTCTGTGTCCTAGTGGAGGAATAACAATAAAAGCTGGTATTTATTGATCATTTACCACGTGCCAGTCTTTATATGAGGGCTGTCCAGAGAAACTCCTGCCGTAAATGCCTCCATTTCTCATATTACATGGTGGGATGCTTTCTGGACAGCCCTCGTGTATGAGAATTAATTGAGTTATTACACCAACCCTGTGAGATGGCACTCTTAACTTCTATACTAAACTGTTTCTAGAAGTTCTTAACACCTTATAGGCCCTTGCCTAGAGAGTATTTGGATGTGTGTCTTGAACAAATTATTTAAACGTTTCTGAACTTCAGTTTCTTACCTTGAGAAGTGGTTGTAATGATATGAAAACTTGGTTCATAGGATGCTGACTACAAGTATTGTGATAGTTAAGCATGGGACGGGAGATACAGTGGCATGTGGTAGGTGACCAATAAATGATAACTGTTGTATTTGTTTAGAGGAGCAGTATGTTTAGTTTACTTTTAAGTCAGTGGCTTTTGAAGAGTATTTTTTTATAAAGTTCTTCCAATATAAACCGCGTACTTATATAAAAGGAAAACATTCTGTGATTAGTGTTAAATTAATGTTCCGAAGACCATTGCTTTTAATATTTTTGTTACAAAAATATGATTTTGTCATTTCCATGACTTTCTGTTAATGGAAATTTTAAGGCTGCTATGATTTTTGTCAAGGAAACATCTGAATATGTAAAACACCCCAAGAGTTTTAGTATAGATTTGAGGGGCCCCAAGTAAGATGTTGCATTTCTAAATTATTTTTGCTATGAAGATTAACTTCCTAAAGTACAATTTTAAACATCTAAAATATATAGTTCATCCTTTTTCTTGTAATGACATA
>PVJL010010148.1:31332-51764 GCA_004026885.1 Lyroderma lyra | reverse complement strand
CACACTGCAGAGGCGGGCACACTGCAGAGGAGCGCGCCCTGCTCACTGCCACCTGGAACCCCGTCTTGAGCCAGGTCTCCAGTAGCTGGTGCCTGACACGCGTTAAAACGAAAGGAAGCACGCCTCTTTCCACCGGGCGCCGCCTGCCTCCTGAGGTCTGTACGTGTGAGGCTGTGACAAGGGGAAGGGCGCCGCGGGAACCCCTGCTGAAACTGACCCTCTTTACCAACAGCCCTACATATTGGGGTGGGGGACCCCGGCCGCCCGCACCGCCTCCTGTTGGCGTATGTGACTAGCACGAACTGGTCTTTCTGACTGTAAAGTGACCACCTGTCGTGCTCTGGGACAGCAGGCTGCTCACACATTCCGTGAGGCACCTGGCCCCCCAGCATGTTGAGAAAAGGTGTCCTGACATTATGGGGGAGCCCTGAGCCTCGGTAAGTGTCCCAGCACTACGGATGGCACAGAACGAGCAGTGCTGTCACCCCCCTTTTGAGGTGGGACCAGAATGTACAGCAAACAGGCTCCGGTTTCCTCCCCAGGTCCCGTGCCCATCCCACTGCCACAGTGTCCATCAGAGGCTAGCGGGTGCTGGTCATCACCTCAGAGGTGCACCCAGGCCACCCCCGCAGGGCGCTGCGTTCCCGAAGTGCTGCCGGCAGGTCTAGAGAACAGCCTCTCGTCCAAACAGCGGCGTGCTTAACGGTGGGCCCTCACCAGTGGCTGACGGAGGACGCCACACACCCATGTGGCGCAGGTCCCTCTGCCGGGTCATCAGAGTCCCAGTCAGGACTCACGCCCACTCAGGCCATTCCCTCCTTCAGCGGACATGTCATCAGGGCCTCCGCGTAAGTACAGGGACGCCCAGATGCAAAAGATGCCCCGCGCCTGCGCAGAAGGCCCTCCCAGCACCGCGGACTTCGGGGCGCTGTCTGCAGGTGGAGCACGTCGCAGGTGGAGCACGTCGCACGTGGAGCACGTCGCACGTGGAGCACGTCGCACGTGGAGCACGTCGCACGTGGAGCACGTTGCAGGAGCACGTCGGGCGCTCTGTTGCAGGGTGGGTGGGGCCCGGGAGTTCGCCGCACAGAAGCCACGCCCCCGGGGCCTGAGACGTCATCACTTCTGGGGTGGGGAGGCGGGGGGCAGTGCTTAGAAGTGGGATGCCCCCCCCACGAATGCAAGAACGAGATGGTCACGTTCACATTTCAGTTCAGCAAACGTAACAGCGAGTGTCACACGCTCCCCCCGCCGCCCCTGCAGCCTGTGCGATGGCGCCAGCACGCCCCGTCCAGAGCCCGGCAGTCGCCGCGCCGCAGAGCCGGATGGAGCGCCCCCCGTTTAGTTGGTGCGGTGGGAGCGCCCAGGTTGCTTCCGGTTCCGATGGGGGAAGGCGGGCAGCCCGGGAAGGGCCGTGGGCCCGCCTGTCCGCGCAGGAGAGTGCCCTTCACTTCCCGCGTACACCGACGTGTCCTCACGTAGAGGCGAGCCGCCGAGCCGGAGAGATTTGGCATTTTCCCGTAGGTCGTGTTCACGCTGCGGCAGAGTACGTGCACGTCTGCGGGACCACAGGGCTCGCGCCAGCCCAGCGCCCCGTGGGCCGCGTGGAGGAAAGGCGGAGCAGGAGGAAAGCACTGGCCTGGACACCAGCGGACGGAAGATCCAGTCCCGGGTGTGTGATTAACCTTTTTGGGACTCAGTTTCCACATCTCAGAAACGACCTTGGATGAATCATCGCTTAACGAACTTCTCAGCTCCAAAACGCAATGGCCCGGAGCATCATTTGGCTAATTAACACCAGTGCAGGCGTCAGTAATTGTCCCAGCTTTGCTCCTATGGCATCATCCTAATCACAGACGTGCCTGTTTGACGCCGAAGTTTTTAAAGGACTGCGAGCTCCCACCCGCGCATTGTTCGTCTGAGGAAAACCACGCGGGCTTGCTGCTATGTGACCATTTTCGACTTAACACAACTGCGTTTACAGTTCAGCCTCACGTTACCTCTTTTACAAGGATCTGCTTTGAGTCATGACTTCCAGATATGATGCGATTTTTAAAAAGTGTCACGTTGCCCTTCAAAGGCCCTGAAGAAAGGAAAAGCGTTAGACACACCTTTACTGGGATTTTTTCGCACTTTTCAGTCGGTCCCTTAAAAACTGAACGGCGTGAAGACTGCTTTCCTTCTCACATTCTCTACCTGTTCGAACTCACCCGCACTGCCCAGCGCCTTGTTGACAGCAAGGTTCCATCTACTCGCCCTCCAGAAGTGTGGCAGAGGACACCGAGGCGCGGACACGGCGTCTGCCGCGGACATTGGTGGCCTTCCCTCCGTGTGACCAGGGAGGTGACCAGCACCACAGGTTCCTACAGGCTGAGATGGGGACTTGGCCATTGGCTGGCAGGGTTTTGGGGGGCTGCAGCGCCCTTTGGGATGTGATGCTGACTGCACTTCGCAGGCTTGGCCGCCGCACAACAAGTCGAGTGAAAACAGCGCCTCGCCGGCCGGATGCCTGACGAACCTGAGTTCGCGCATGTTCTTGGCGGCCGCTTATGGCTCGCTGTCAGGTCAGGTTCTCTCGCGTGTGTCCACCTTGCTCCAAACTCCGCAGAAACAAAGACGCGCGTGCAAAGGGACATTGTTTAAACACAGGTGATGGCCACGTTTGGGGCATTTTCACCTGTTTGCATCCTCGCCACGTATCCCGTGAGCCAGTGACATGCCCTGTGCAGGGACACCACGGCAGCCTGGAGGTCGGCACATGCCACAGACATTGTGTTCTCCGATGCTTAGGGCACAAGGATGCCACAGCGGTAGGACGCCCAACTCTAAATGCACCGCAAATGGCAGATCTGCTTATTTTTAGAACCACTTTTTTCACTATTATTTTTGTTTTCAACACCCAAGTCACAGGCTCCATAATTTCTTAGTCTCTACAGAGCGAGTGAGACGCAGAGGGCAATTGCGGCTGAATGTCGGTCCCGTAAGTTGCTCAGGCGGGCTGCTCGTTACTGCACCCGGCTTGGTTTTTCACACGTTTCGCCTACGTTCAAGTCCGTCGGAGAAGCTGCGCATTTCGTGGGGGCGCAGAGAACTCGGTGCAGAAGCGGTGCTGAGCGCAAGGTGAATGCTCTGCGCCATGGGCAGGTGGGGCAGACCAGGCGCACTGCCTGGGGAAGATTTTGATAGGGGGCTGGTTCGCGGAAATTCCCCAAGTCGCGCATCTGATTGACCAAGGTGTTGCCCCCGCGCAGAGGGTGGGAGACAGGAAGCGCCCCGAAACCTTGCTGCTTGTTAACACTGCCGCCCGTGGGCCAGAGACGAGACCTTCAGGAAGCGAGGACATCGGCCAGGGACAGAGGGGAGGGAAGGACGGAAGAGTCTCGGCTGGAGCTTTTGCCTCCCCTGCCCAGCAAGGCCCTGCCATCGGGCATATCTCTGCTCATTGTCACCCCCCACAACTGTCCCCCCACCTCAGGGCACAGCCAGGGAAGCACTTGCTCCTGGCCCAACCCCTGTCCCCACAGGCCTGACTTGTATCTCTCCTGGGACTCTGACCCCATTTGCATTAATAACTGCCATTGCCCACGGCCACTTTCCCTGAGGTGGCTTCCAAGCTGTCCTGGCCAGCATAACTGTGCCTGTGCGCTACCGGCTCCTGCTCCCTGGTCCTCCATGTCACCACTTAACCACTGTTCTCATGACCAATGTATGTGTCCCCGGGCCTATTCCCCTGGGTGGGGGACTCTACAAGGGAGGGACAGCCCGCTTGGTAAACACAGCATAACCCTTGGTGACCAGCTGCATCTTTGCTGGGCTGGGGTGTTTCTGCTGAACGTTATAAAGTAACCATTCTAGAAAGTTCCCTTTATAATGCCAGTTGAAATGCCACATTGATTGCATCACAGTAGGGACCAAGAATCAAAACGAACATCCATGGTGTGCATGACAACACAGATAGTGCTCTAAAAGCCCTCATTCGGGGTGCTTTGTGTGAAATTGTAATGCTGCTGCTGTGTGGATTTGCAGAGGTCAAACGTGTTCGCTTAGATGATTGTATTCTCTTGGAAGACATCAAGAGTCTTTAATGTGATAAACAAACGTACCATATTTTCTGCACCATAAGGCGCACCGGATTATAAGGCGCAGTCTCAATTACGGCGTCTGTTTCTGTACTTAACCCATACATAAGGCACACCGTATTATAAGGTGCACGGCCGATTTTTGAGAAAATTTAAGGCTCTTAGTGCACCTTATAGTGCGGAAAATATGGTAATCCAATAGCCTTCTGCAGATGACCCAGGACGGGGCCAGCGAGCTTCACCCAGCGTGACATCAGCGGCTCCAGAGATGACGCGTCCGCCCGGAGCGCGATCATTGGAGATGGGAGGAAACGGGCTCCAGGTCCTGGCACAGCTGGAGGCCCCTGCACCCTCCAATGTGGACAGGTGTCCTCCTGGGGTGCTGTCCACAGGGCCTTCCTGCTCACCCTGTGCCTGGACCCCGCAGTGAACTGTCCTTGCGAGGTCGAGCACATCTGTAACGTCTCGAAGCACAGATGCCCTCATGCACCGACGAGGGCTGTCCGAAAAGTCCCCAGCCATCTGATATCAACAACAGAGGCATTCATCGCTGGGTGTTTTCCAGACAGCCTCGTATATTTATTCACGAAACATTGAGAAAAGCGATGAAATAGTGGGGAGGCAAAATATAAAGCTCAGTATTCTATGGTAAGAATGGGAAGGAAATACGGTAAAGGTAAAGGCGAAGGTGTTATGATTGCACTTGGGACACATTCTGTTGATTGATAATGAAGTTTATGGAATAAACAGGGATAACTGTAACTCATACACCATCTGGATGGATGTAGATGTGCATGTATAGATACACATGACGCGGAGACATGTACCACGTCACACAGCCACAGGGTATGGAGCTCATCTGGCTGGTGTAGAAGGAACACTGATCAGCAGAAGTTACCGGAAATGCCGGCAGGGCGCCCTGGGTGCAGACGGCAAGCTGGCATCTGCAGGTCTGGGTTGTGCCTGGGCGCTGGCAGCCCCTCCAGCCCTGGCGAGGACGTGGGGGCCGGGGCGGGAGTGTGGGCCCAGTGTGGATGGGTGGAGACTCAGGCAGGAGGACTTTACCACAAGATCCAGATTTATGGGGATGGGGACACTCAGTTGGAGGGACAGTTATCTGCAGGGTGGACCTGAGTATTGCATTTGGGGCTCCTCTGTTCTCACAGACATGACGAGCAGACCAGGGATATCTGCCAGGTCTCCTGCTGAGTCTGTCTAGAGACCCCACAACTCATCTGAGGAGGTGCTCGCTCCCTATGGGACCCCACGGCCTCCTGGGCTTTAAAGCTACTCCCGCTCTGATGAGGTCCCGTCACCCTGAACCCCTGTCCTTCTGCCAACACAGTAGTCCTGTCTCAAATTATCCCCCGTGGGTGACAAGTCTTGGGAAACATCCCCTGCCTGCCTCAGATGCCAGTGGCTGGGTGTAGCGGGCCCAGTTCACCTGAAGGAGTCTCCTCATGGTCGGCCACAGGGGCTCCCCCACCCCTACCCCCACGGCCACGCGTGGCAGGATCTCATTTGTCCAATGTCCCCACCAGCCAGGTGCAGAGACAGGAGGTAGGCCTATGGTCGCCTGGGACTGGGGGTTCAAGGGGTTTGGGGGGAGAATGGGGAGGGATTGCCAGTGGGTCCAAAGGGGGTTCTTCTGGGGGCAACGAAAATGGTGCCGCTCGATGCTGCTGAACTGTTACTTTATTTATTTATTTTTTGCTTTTTGGTAGGTGGGTGGCTCCCTGACTGGGAATGGAACCCAGGCCGCAGCGCTGACAGCACCAGCACCGACACCGAAGCCTTAAGCCGCTACACCACCAGGGAGCTCCCTGAGCTGTTACTTAAAAATGGTTACTTTATGTCACGCCAATTTTACTTCCATTAAGAAACACCTTAGGTTTAGGGCCCAGAGAGATTTAGGGGGTGTGAGGATAGGATTTAGGGTTCAAAGGGGATTGACTGAGGGACGTAGAACTCTAAATACATTTCCCACGTCGTTGTCACCCACCAGCCGCTCTGGGCGGCCGGCACCCGGGCGCGGCACCCCAGTTGCAGAGAGCTGTTCACAACCCAGCTCCGGGACATAATCATTTTCCTTTCAATGGTCGGGGCGCTCTGTGACTCAGCCCATCTGTGGCTCTCGTCCCGAATTCGTCATCGATGGAAAGACCTCGTCGTGGGGTTCTTCGGGGAGATGCGATTTGATTTCATCCATTTTTTTCCTGTTGGTTAGCTTCTCTGGTAATTGGTTTGATGGGGAAGAAGTTTGAAGTTATTGGTTAAATAGAGGTTTTTGGATTATCTGTGGATTTCAATTATCCATGCTTCACCTGGCCCCAATTAGCAGTAATAATTGGGTTCACTGAATGGAAGTCATTTCCCATCATATCACTTTTACTCTAGGCTTATTTGCTGTGTCACTAATGGCGCCCCTAAACACGGAGCACCACCTCCAACCGGCACTGCAGCCCCACGCCCAAGGGTCAGATCAGTGCTGCTTCCCAGACGCGGCGTTAGCCCACAGGGAGCTTCGGAGCCCACGCACGCAGCTGACAAGTGCCACCGAGGCGTTTCCCAGGTGCCGTCGGAAATCTGAAGCAGTGTTTTCGATGGGTGTGTCTTCGCAGCGTCCGTGACGATCGTTACTGTCTTCATTTATCCCCGTTTCAGTTAACGGCGTTTTCAAGAGCCCGTTCATTTCAGCAGCTGCCCTTGTTCAGCCGTGTTTAGATTTCCTAACCGCCATCTGCATGCCTTGGAAGGTTTCAGTTTCTCTTCTTAGACATGTTTGTATTTATATGAAACCCAATAAATAGCTCCCATTGCAACAGCCCCCTCTGACCCGCTTTGATCTCTGAGTCCCCACACCCCTTCCTGGAGATAAATCAGCAGCCTCCCTCAGGGGGCCGCGAGGAGCTGGCCTCCCTCCCCGGGCCCTCTCCCACGTCATGTTTTCCCATCGCCATGGAGATACAGCCTGCAGACAGAGCACAGCAGGCCCAGCCAATGGGAGAAGCCCCTGCGAGGTAGAATTACTAATTAAACAAATGAGCTTGGGGACCGGGTGCCAGGGAGGGACACCAGAGTCCGCTCTCCTCGGCAATCAGATTACAGGTAACAGTGTAGACGGGAGAAGGACACTGACACCATCCTTCCTTCGGAGACAGCCTGTGGCGCAGATCAAATGGCCCCCTGAGCCGTGAGCCGGGCCGGGGCAGGAGGGGCCCAGGCTCCTCCTGGGAACGTGGCCGTCCTAAGGCCCACCACCGCCATCCCCCTCTTGGTTTGGGCAGAGCCCGCCGTGAGGCCGGGCACAAGCCTGTGGCTTCCCTGGCCGGGCACGCTCCACGCTGTCCTGCGTAGGGAGCTGTGACACAGCCGCTCGCCGACACTTCCTTTCAAGAATTCATAGTGAATTCGTGCCCAGCTCTTGGTATGGTTTCTAAAACGATCTTGCTGATGCAACCGTCTGAGAGGCAGGTCCACAGGCTTCCAAGTGCCGCTTTTCTCAGTATCATTTGTGTCTTTTATTTGTATTTCTTTTTAATGATGTATTTCATTTTGGCTAAAGGACCACGGGTCAGTCTCTAAAATCCATTTAAGAAAGGGAAGACATAAATATTTGATAAGGACATACATGGATACTTTCATTTAAAGAAGTCTGATTTTTCTAGAAAGGTTTTCTAAAGTAAAAATTACGGCGACATCTCAACATCAATCATTGATTTCGTTACTGCGGTCAATATAAACTGGTCATAGTCTGACATGTGAAGTAGGACATCCGCTGGGAAAGTATGTCTGTCTTCTCTATCCGGTTCTTGTGACACATCTCAGTCACTTTGTCCAGTAAAACGTCATTGGATTCTGCATGATTGTCACGTGTGTGCATCCTGCTAGGCTCTGACCAGCTTTCCAGTCCTGTTTGATTTAAGGTTTGAAAACCCCCAAGCCACCTCCCATCGGCACCGTCCTGGCAGAGAGGCCAGGTGCCACACGCCGGCCGTTTCAGTGACCTTGTAAATAATGGTAGTTGTCCACTTCATCATGGCCATCTCCAAGCAGCTGTCTTGTGTAGTTAATAGCATTACAGATATTCGAGGGGCTTCTGACAGCAATCTTCCCCATGCCCCAAAATTGTTTTTACCCCATTTTCCACTTAGGGTTCAAGGGTTAAAGTGACCTCAACTTGCCTTAGAAGTTGTTTCCAGGTGACAGAAATCACAGTAAAACAAACATAAAACGCTGAAGTCCATTTAATTTCCCTTTTCTAAATTTAGGTAGTCGGCTGTGTCCCGCAGCCTCTGGCTGTGAAGACTGGTTTGTGCTGATCGAGAGCCTCCGGCCCAGATGTCTAACCTGGTGACAGCCTGAGGGACATGGCCTTGGAAACCACTGCCGTCCCCCACTCCTCTCAGGGCTCTGGGTGGTGCAAACTGACCCACCTGGAGACCCATTTGTAAAAGAACAGAACCCCCACTGGGAAGGCCTCTGGTGGCACTGATGACATCACAGTGTCACAGCCAATGGGGGGGATACAGAAAGGGGAACGGAAAATGACGATCATGATGCGTGCTCATGGACACAATTTAAACACCTGTTTCCTAGCAACCAGGAGAGCCTCCTCTGTACTCACTTCTCTCGTATGAGACGTGCACACAGCGAAGGAGAGTGAGTTAGAGACTGGCTGTGCGCAGCCGGTTTTGTTAAGCTTTATGGGCATCACTGCCACCGGTGAGACGGTAAACTTCCTCCGTGGCACTGGTGAGGACTCTGGTCCGCATTTCACGGGGCTGAGGCCCCCTGGACGTGGTCCCGCAGAGCAGGGCTCACAGACCCAGTGTCGGAGGAATGGCGCAGTATGCCCGCCTTCAGAGCCAATGGCAAGAGCCACACGGGGACCCCCTGTGAGGGGACAGGGCGCTGTCACCCGCCACTGGGCCTGGACTCCAGTGTCACTGGGTGAGGAGCAGTGCTGTGGCGGAAGGCGTCCTGGTTGGCCATGAGGGCCAGGGTCCCGCCTACGGAGGAGCGAGGCCGGAGAATCACCCCGAGCGGACCGCTGCGCCCCCACTTCCCCCTGCCCCCAGCTCCCCGAGTCGGCGTGCAGATCTCCGGCGGATGCAGCACGTAGACCGGGCTGAGCATTTGTCCAGACACGGCCCAGGGGGCTGGTGGTGGAACACGAGGGCGCCGGGCGTCTTCGGGCTCCTAATGTCGCGCCACTCTCCGTGAAGCCGCAGTAATTTAAAAACACGCCTGCAAAGCCCCTGCCCTCTGTGGCCCCCTGTCTAAACGCCCTGAAGAGGGTCGGCGAGGTTAATGGGTGGGTGGCAGGGGCTTCTCAGAGGTTATGAACAATGTATCGCTTCCTGCTTAGAAATCAGGGGGTGGCAGTGTCCCTGAAAGGGCAGAAGTCCCCTGGGAGCCCTTTAGAAGCAGTTTGTTCTGATCACAGAGCCCAGTACTTTAACTGTGCTTTTCCTGCTACCCCGCACACGGGATGTGACGAGTGATCCCAGAACTTCACAGAATGCGGGTGTGGGGTGTGTTCAAGACACAGCGTGTGCTTGAGGACTGCACCCTCCTTGCAAGTGTGACAGGTGTGTCCCCACGACAGGTGTGTGCCCATGACGGCGTGCCGTTCACAAAGGCCCCCGTGGGAACCCTGTCCCCAAGACGGATGAGCCCAGTAAACCCAAGAGACCGAGACCAAAGAAATCCTCCCAAGAGTCCAGCAACTCGCCAGGACAAAGCCGTGCGCGTCCATGTGGGCCTGAGAGCAAGTGCGTGGCCCAGAGAATCCCCCCTCCCGGCTCGGCGGGACGGCTGTTCCGAACCGGCAACAATCCTCCTTCAGGAAAGAAAGGGATTTTCTCACGTTTAGCAGGAGAAATGTCAGCCATTAACCTTGTCACTGAAACGCAAGTGCCTTTTGCAAAATAAATGTCCCCTCCTGTGGCAGAGGCGACAGACACACAGCTCTCCTCAGCATTGTCGTCCACAATGGCTTTTCCGGTTTCAAAACGATGTGACTGCTCTTAACCGTGTCATTGGCGCCCGAAGCCGTGTTCATGAGGCTGCCCCGGGGGACGGCTGCTGGGGGATGGGCAAGGCCAACTGGGAAGGGTGCTGGCCGCGCTTCCAGAAAGCAGGTCGCCACGCTGAAGCGTCTTCCGCGGTGCTGCCAGGGCACGTCGGGGACGGTCTTTCCTTTCGGGCACGTGGGGGCCGCCTGCCCCGCGTTGGGGAGGCTGAGTCCCGCAGCGAGGGGACCAGGCCTGCTCGGCTGGGCGTCAGCCTCCGCGTCGGCTCAGCCCCGGCTCGGGCCGCGCGGCTTTCCAAGTTCATGGAGAACTCTTCCGAGGTCTTGGTGACGGCATTTCGGGGGACGCAAACGTGCCACTTCTCCAAGCGGTCTTCCTGGTAATTTCCTAGTTTAACCGCAAAAACCTAGTTGGAAGTGTCCTTCCAAGGTGACCTGAGTCCGGGGAGGTAGAGGCGACCTGCCCTTCCTTCCACAGGGGATTTCGGTGGAAAAAGAGGGCAAAGGGGCAGCGGAATTCCTCCTGCTGAATACTTAATTTGCACATTAAAAGCTGATCATTAATCCTGTCTTTCAGCTTCAGGAATGTCAGGAGATGCTGTTGTCCTGGGCAGTCTGCTCCTTTGGGAAGCCCAGGACAGACCTGGTGGATCGTCACATTCCAACCGAAGGCGGGAATCTGAGAAGAAACTCCAACCGAAGTAGCATCCCAGCAAAGAGAACGTTATTGAAACCCGATTGGAAGTGTCCACACAGGCACCGCAGACACACGTAGCCCGCTGTGCAGTGTCGGTCTGTAGGCTCACGTGGTTGAAGTGAATTCAAGGCAAGGCTTCATGGGGCCAAAGGACCAGTGAGATATACATGGTTTATGTCTGAGAAAACCAGGAGCAGAGATCCAGCTACGACACCTAACGCCTCGCCAGCCAAATGATGTTTTCAAGGGATTCTGGCATCAATCAATAGGACCAGCAACGGCTGACCTAATTCTGAGACGTCAGCAAAGCGAATAAATTAAAAAGCTGTCTTTGGACCAACGTGTCGTTTCCATCCGTGAGCATGATGTGCCCGTTCACGGAGGTGTCAAAGCTGCCCCCAGCCCCCGATGTCCCTTGAAAGCAGTGGGCAAGGCCCTCGTGAGCTTATTAAGTCTCCGTGCCACGCACAAACGTGCACGCAGCTTTCAACACAGCCACCTTCTGACACTGAAGCAAACGGACAGACGCACAAGCAAGAGAGTGAAGGAAAAATGGAGCTGAACCAGTAACAAGAAATGGGGTTGTCCTCGGTGGCATGTTGAAACACGGCACCTTTGCATCTCTCTCCCACCTCTCGAAAGGACTTTTAAGATGCACAAAGGCTGTTAATAAACTGAGGAAGTGCTAACTGCAAATTGTCCCCCTGAAAACATAACAGCAGAACGCAGCTCATCGCCCCCAAACCCTGGGCTTGGCATTCTTTTAAATTTCACCAGCATTCTGTGGTCCTTCCCAGAGAAACTTTAAAAGGACACGTGCTGGTGACCGGCCGACACTTCAGGTACCTGCACCGGGTGGCACGTCATTTATCACGCTGCTTGGCGTGTCGTGGGGCCGAGACTCGTTTTCCTGGCAGAAGATGGAACTCTGTCCCCGCCCCCTGGAGGCGGGGCGGGAGGGCTCACCACTCCTCCTCGGTGGCAGCAGCTGGACACCCAGGGGATCTCCCCCTGGAGGCCCTCCCTCACACTCCTCGCCGCCCGTTCCCCATCTCGGTGCCCCCCGGGGCCACGGGAGAGCTGCTGTGCTGTGAGCCCAGAGCCCCGGCTCGTGGGATGTCAGCGCGCTGCGTTTCCTCTCGTGTATCCCTCCGGTGGGCACGCGTGGGCAGCTGCGTTCTGGAGGGGGGTCCGACTTGCTCTGTCCTCGAACCCAGAACTGGTTCCCACTCCTCAGTTTAGGGAAGTGTGCACATTTCTAAAATCTTAAGTTCCAAATGCCAGCAAGTACATGTAACCGGGTGGGGGTGGGGAGACGGGGGTGGGAGGCTGCTCTGCTGGTCCCTTGAGGAGTCTCTGAGCTGAGGGTGCTGAGCGCACAGGCGGGGCTCCCACCTTGGCGGGAGCGCCAGGCGGTGGGCGGGCCGTAAGGGGATCCCTGCTCGGGGTCCCGGAGATCCCGATCGGCCTGAAAACCCGGCAGACCGGCCCGGACAATGCACAGTGTGTTTCCTGTTGCCCAGTTATCGTTCCCTCCCTCCCCGCCCCCCCCCTCACCGTGGAAGACGGGATTTTCGTGGTCTGGGAGAAGCACAGATAGAGCACGCAGCTCGTAATTAGAGTCTGCTGCTCGGCCCGAGCGGCCATCATTAACTGGGGGCTGCTCATGCAGCCCTGTCGGAGCCCCTTTTGGAATATTGAAAGTGCTTTTCCCAGAGAAAACGTAGTGCTTTTTGTTTTCTGCATTTTCAGAAATCTAAGTACAGAGCAGCTCCCCGAGTGCGAGGCACATCTGCTTATCTGAAACTCAATACTGCTGTTGCCGTGCGGCTTTCGTGCCACTCACGTCTGGTCTTCATACTTACCCAACAGGACACTTGAACACCAGAGACACCGCGGGAGCCAGGCCCCGAGGCCCCACTCCGTCACTGCTGCAGCCCTGCAGCCCCTTCCTGTGTCTCAGGTGCGGAGACAAAGGCACCTGAGAGCAGACTGCCACGTCAGGCTGGGGGGCCGCTGCTTGTCCTGGACCCTGTCGTGTCCCAGGGGCAAAGCTGCTGTGGCCCCGGTGCTGGGGGTGGGGGGCTCTGAGGTCCCCTCGGAGCTCTCCATCCGTCTCCCAGTCATGATGGGCGAACACATGGAGGCCTGTGGGGCAGATGTTTGATGCCCCATCCCCCAGTCCACTGGCCATATTTAATAATTTTTAGATCTTCAACTATATTTTCATTCGCTTCGTAAAATAAGCAACTTGGACTTCAAGCTCGCAGAGGCGTAACGGCATTGCAAAAGTGCACATTAAAAATACTTCAGTGAGGGAAGACCGTTCCTAGGGATTTTGGGGTGCTCCCTCCCTGGTGTGCACCCTTGTTTCCCAGTTTGGAAAACTGGGCCAGTGCTTCCTTCGCAGCAGTTATACTGCAAAGGGCTTTCCCACCGCCTTCGGCTGGCCGTGGTATGAGTGAGTGGGCCTTGCACGTGACACCACAGGACCAACGGACTTTCTGGTCTTCCCTCTGGGTGGGTAGACGCCCCGGAGGGCCCCCGTCCCTCCCTCGGTGTCTGTGTAAATCACAGTGGCCGGTGTAGACACCAGGGCTGTCCGGAAAGGATCCGGCCACGTGATATGAAAAATAGAGGCGTTTATGGCTGGAGTTTTTTCCCAGACAGCCCTCGTACATCATGAGAATCAAAGCTATGTGCCAAGGACTGCATTCCATTTGAAAACCAAGAACACGTTTAAGTAAAGAGAACTTAATTCTGTGTAGAAGAATTCCACCTTTAAAACCACTAAGGGATTTCAGATATCTCCATTCAAAACTGACTGGTTTTACACTCTGACTCAGAATTTTCTTACACTCCTCAAATGTGAGGATTTCTAAAATCTAAGTCCAAAATACAGCATGCATAACCAAAAAAAAAAAAAAAAAAAAAAAAGAGACCCAAATGGGGGCTATCCCGCCTCCGAAAAATTACGAAATGTCCTGCATCTGTAGTTACAGATTCAACAAACTTGCATTTCAATCAAGTTATCACATTTAACCTATGCAATGCAACAGCTCTCTAAAACGTTTTTTTCAAGTATGAAATCAAATACGCTCATGTCACAAAAGAATTGGGAAGCATAAAAATAAAACACGAGTCACTCACCACACAAGACAGCCAACGATTCATGTTTTGTTACGTATTTCAAAAAATAAATACAATATGTTTTCTTTGAATAATTGTGTTTGTGTTAATATTTACATATGCCATTTTACGTCTGAACCATAGAATTCAAACACTGGAAGACGTACCTAGTCCTGGCCTCTTGTGTTTCAGGTGGGCTCTCTAAGGCTCAGAGACGTTAATCTCCTTGCCAAAGGTCACACAGCTAGTCATGGCAAAGTCGGGGCAAGGAGCCATTCCTTCCATTTCTCTCTCCTCCTGATGCCATGCTGTCACTCTTCACCCCTGTGACTCTGGCCCTTCTCCAAGTGACCGGAAGACTGGGGGACTTGAGCAGACCAGAAAAACATGACTCGTGACCTAATGTAATACCGAGGAAAGTTACTGCCTTTCGGGCTGTTCGATTTCCTTTAGTGCATGACAGAGGATGGCGATTGACAATGACCCTGCCACCACTTTAATGAGATGGAGCTCACATACCATACCACTCACCTACTTGAACCGTATGGTTCAATGGCTTCTAGTATATACACAGTGTTACACGACTGTCACCTCTATTTAGGATCACAACATGTTCATTACCTCATGTCCATTGTCAACTGCCCCCCATGTCCACCAAGTTCCCCAGCCCCTGGCACCCCCTGGTCTGCTTTGGTCTACAGCTAGTAGGGTTACTCCTAGGCACTGGGATTCAGATCAAGGACGAGGTGGGGAAATACTCTGATTACTGTAGACGACCTAAGTATATTTGAATATTTATTTTAAATAGGTATGTATTACTTCCCTATATTAACTTCTTTTTTAATGTGCAAATGATCCCATGTTGTAACATATAGAATTTAATTTAATTTAATATGATGGCTTTTAAAATCAAAGATCTGAGTCTATTTATTTTTTCTGTATTATTTGTCTATTTAAGGTCAGTCTTTACTAAGTTAATTTGGGTAATTTATACTCTTTAAAAAGTTTTAGAAAGATTCATTTCTTTTGGATTGTTAAAGTTATCAATAGACACATTATTCTTTGATAAATTAAAAATATTTTATGTCTTTGTTCATAACGATCGGTTACGCGTAGTCTCTTTTTGTGTCTTGATTAGACTGGGCAACGTTTATTTGAGCAGTAAGTTTTTAGTTTTACTGTTCACCTCAATTACTTTGTTTTTCTATTTCATTAAATTGCGTTGGGCTGTGACACGTTGCTTTCTTTCCCTTTCGTGGGGGCCGGGGTGGTGGCCTTTCGTTTCAGGCTTTGTGTGGATGGCGTCCTGCCTGCAGCCTCGGTGGTGATGACGGCGCCCTTGCTCCCTCCTCCCCCTCTGTCCCGCTCGGCGCGGTGGGTACGCACACCCCTCGCTTCCCTCCTCTGCAAATGGCTTTTCCCTTAAGATGTTTAAGTCCGTCGTTACAGAAGACACCTCTGTGTTTCGTTGGGTGTTCATTGCTGTTTCTCCAGCAGGCGCTTGGCCCTCCAGCACGGGGTGGCTCACCTCTGCTTGTTTACACTGAGGGCCGGAGTGATGCCTTTACGATTTCTGCACTTTGGAATTTGCCACTAGTTCCTTGAGACATTTTTTTTTTTTAAACAATGACTGTTTCCTACCTGTTTCCACAGAGGCTATAGTCTCCCTTCATTAGTTACAGTTTTTATTAGCTCAGCCTTATTCATGTGTTACTCCCAACTCTCACTGTTTACTTAACCCGAGATTTCCTTTAGAACCCCAAGTTCCCCAGTCTAGGTGAAGATCTGTCCCTCGTCTTGCTGCTACATTTACTGGGGTTCGCTTTGTCTGTTGGGAAGCTGTAATGTCACGCCTTCTTGTAACATTGATAGCAAGTTTGAAAGCTTTCTTTTACTTCTTTTCATCACGAATTCCATTTTGCCCATTGTTTCTATGATTACATTTAATTATTCTATTAACATTTGCGCCTAATGTACATTTAACCTTCTTGTTTTGTTTTAAGGTTGTCTTTTATGAACAGCATAGAGCTAAATTTGAAACCCAATCTTAAGAGCCTCACTTCTCATTTAGTTTCCTTCCCAATATGTTTTAACTCCCTTTGAATCGCATATTTTTTATTTACTGCTTTCTCCATGTCTTTTGTTACTTTTTAAACAAATTTTCCTTCTTTTGCTTTCTTTTCTAGGTGTTATTCAACAATTTTGAACACATATATCGGAACTTTCTTCCTGTTAATACCCAGTATTAATAACCTTCTCTATCTTCCACTCAGCAAAAACGAAAGTCTTACCATGCCTTTTCTATTTCTATCGGTCTTGAGGTTTGGGGTGACTGTGATTCCAGAGAGTTATCGTTATGTTTTTTACAACCAACACTTAATAAAATGGAGCAGTACGTTTTCCTGTTCTCTTTCCTCACCACTATTTCTTCTGTCCTTTGTCTTTTAAATTTATTTCTTAGTTCCAGTTTCCTTTCCTGAGGTTCAGAAAAAGAATTCCAGGCCCCGAGGTTGGTCAAAACCAAGTTCCAATTGCACACTTTGAGGGGGCTTTCAGAAACAAGGCACTGAACACAAAGCGAGACCCAGAGGCTCGGATTACCATCGAGATGGGTCTTGGACCCAGAGGACGGGGGCAGCTGCTGGGACAGGTGCCAGTAACAGAGCAGAGGGGAGGAGGCACTTGGGACTTCCAGAGTGCTCAGAATAGGCCTTGCAGCCGAAGGCCCAGAAGATTCTCCCACTCACAGCACGTTCATGGCCCGGAGTTCCCAAACATCGTCCCCTTGCTCACTTCCTGCGTGGTCCTGTGTTCCTAGGCAGCCTGGACCAGAAGGGGCCCAGGGGCTGGCCCAGCAGTCTGGCTGCCATTGCCCAGAATCTTCCGTCTTCTTTATCTGAGACCTTCCCATCCACGATAGGCATGCTGGCATCTCTCCTGTCTTTGAAAGAACAGTGATGAGAAGACCACTGCCTTGAGCCCGGGACCCCGTGCACTAGGGGGCTGCTTAGGCCCGGCAGGCCGTCAGCCCCACTGCACCCCAGCATTTGCTCCGACGCTTGTCTCCTGAGGCTCCTCGACGGCCTGTGGATGTCATGCATATGCTGTGGTGTCTGAGGCCCTGGGCCACTTCTTTCTTCGAGGGGGGAACTTCTCCCCCAACTCCATGGCAGCACCACCGCCGTTTGTCTCCAGGGGCTCCGTCTGCCCCTTCTGAGCCCTCCCGTCAGCCCAGCCGGGAGGGACCTCAGGATGTGGGTGTGCAGGCTCACTGGTGCGTCACCTCGCCATTCATGTCACCAAACCTGTCTCCTCACGTTAGGGGGCCCTAACGACATACCTGCCCGTGCTCCTCTCCTGTTTAAAATGCTTTAGTGGTGGCCAGTTGCCGTCCAATGTCATGAGGGACCAGTGTGACACTCAACGCAACCAGAGGGAAACTCCCTGCAGCAGGTGAGGGGAAGGGTTTCAAGACCTGTCCTCTGCGATGCATACTGGTACACCCTGAAATCATGCCGTGAGTTCGAACGGCGCTGCCTCTCGTTGGCTGAGCCGCCAGGAAGCGCACAGCTCTGCATGGGTTTCCAGTCGTTAGTGGAGCTAGTGATGGTGAGCCACTTCGCTTTGTGGTGGAGCAGAACCAAAATAAAATCAATGAGGAGGCACGCGTATGTGTAATTACGGTAATCCCACAGGGCACACCCTCTGCTCCCATTTCACTGGGAAGACCCAGTCATCTGTTCTGATCGCAGCTGATGTGGGGACACAGACACAAACAGCTGCTGTGCCTTGGGCCGTGGACGATTTGATGTTTTACAATTAATGCACCCGTTTTATTTATTTTGTTGGTAAATAAATACATAAATAATTTCAGGGGGTGAATTTTGACTTGTAAATAATCCCCCATAATTCATTGCTCCTGCCTTATGTCCACGGCCGTCTCTCGACGTGTTATCTCGAGTTAGACAATATTTTTGTCCGCACACAAAGGAGAGAAGCAGTTGTGTGCCAGGGACCCCACCCGCACGCAGACACGGCCCGTCCGGATGGGACTCCCTCCCAGGCGGTTTGGTGCCGCGTCCGCAGGACGGAGGGTGTTGCTTGGTTTCTTTGCTTTTTCTCCGGGCGCCCCATACGCCCTGTTCCCCACGGCCCTCGTACAGATGCCCAGTGTTCACTTCTGTCTGGTTCGCCGAGACCCGAGCGCCCCGGGATGAGTGGGGCGTAATGTCGCGCAGCTACGCGGGGAGCGGCGTGGCGCCCTGGTGTGCAGTGGGGTGCAGAAAGACCAGCATCAGGGGCGCTGGGCGAGCGGCGTGCAGCTTCCGGGACGTTCGGTGTGCTGTCGGAGATTGACGGGAGGTTCCATCCGGAACCGAAGCGTGGGGGCACACCTGAGCCTTCACAAATCGATGGCACTTCCTGGCGGTGAAAAGGGAGGGGGGCCTAACAGTCATCACAGACGGGGCTGTTGCAAACCGGGCCTTCGGCACTTCCCAAAGGAACGGTTTCTACTATCAGAAATATTGGTAAAATCCTGGTTTACTAATATTTCCTGAAGAATACAACATCTAGAATTGAAATTTATTACCGGTTTGTCTAAAAGTCACTTCTGTGCTCCATTCAGGTGAAGTTCCAACATAAACAACGAGATAAACTCAATTGCAGAAACACCCAGAAGGGCATGGGGGAGGGGCTGGGAACGTTGTGTCTCCGCCCGGACCAGTAGGAAACGCTGCACGGTAGGTGCCTTCACCCTGGCCAGCCCCCGCACTGGCCTGCGGCCCGCGCAAGCTGGCCAGGAGAGCGGACCTGCAGCCCCGCCCGCCGGGAGCCGGGCCTGAGTGACAGCCCCTCTGCGCCGTGTCCTGGCTTCTGTGCATGGTCAGTCTGCCGGTGCACTTGGAGCAGAGTCCGGTACTTCGTGGCTGCTTGGACTGTACTGTAACTCCCCATGCAGCACGTCTTCTATTTATTTTAAACAAAGGCTCCCGAGAAGCCCAGGGGCTTCTGCCTAGGCCACAAAGCAGTACAGGTGCGCGGCCAGCCCCTGCAGACGCCACGCGTTTGTGCGGTACTGTCCCGGCCACACCCCAGGAGCCCCTGCAGACCCAGGGTGTCGGGAGGCCTCCGGGTTGCAGGAGGCGAAGGCCGGCCGGCCGTGGGGCTTCTCCGGGAGGAGCAGCGGCTGACCAGCCCTGGACTGGGCAGGGCCACCCCCACCGGGCTCCGGACTCTGTCCCTGCAAATGGGACAGAGTCCCCGTTGGCCTTTTTGCGTGGAGCTGGGAGCATGGACCCCTGGTCTGGAATGGGAACAGTCCTCCACGTCCATGACCTGGGGCGCGAACCCGGGATCCCGCGAGGCGTGACCACACCAAGGACATTCCACGAAAACAAAGACATTGAACAAACGGTTTTAGAAATGACCCTCGTTTCAAGTGTGCCAGTCCACTTTGGGGTAACATTTGTAATCCCGTCAGGGATTTTAAAACAACACACTCACTTGCTATAACACAGAGTCTCATGACTGATCACATCAGCATCCGCACGGCCAGGAGCACCTACGTGGTGGTAGGACTTCCGTGTGTCCGCACAAACACCCGGAGAGCAGCGTTTTGGTGATTTTGCATTTCCATTTTTCTTGTTCACAGTAACTGTAAGTGCGAGTCCGAGCACTTTATGGATAAGTTTTGCCTCCAAACTACAGAGAAGAACACTGTCTGGATATTTTTGTTTGTTAAAAATATTATTTGAAATACAGTCCGTTACATTCCACATTCTCCTTTTTGAGAAACTGGAGGAGAATTTTGCTTAGATACCAATACTAGGACATAAGGATTTTCTGTGGAGAACCCACGTCTTAGTTTACAGATGGTGCAAATCTTGTCAAGGATAGTGTTTCCCTCTTTGCTTTGGATGCCAGGAGGCTCCGAGGGAAACTGGCGCATCCAACAGGACAGCATCACTCGACGTGCACCCTCATACTCTTATCTGAAACTGGGTGAGCTCACCGTGGGTGACCCTGGCTTCATCATCTTCCCACTCTCCCTTTTCCTGACTACTTCTTCCCACTGCTTGTGACAGCCTTTAGTATTTTATACATATTTTAAAAATCAGTCCAGATCCTTTAAAAACGCTTTCGACCATGAAGCTTTTCATGGGGGTTCTCTGTCCACAGTCAGTAGGTGCTCCTGCAGGAATACGTAATACACATCACGGGGAGAGAAGACAGCAACGCTTTGTGGTGACACATGCCAACCTGGGTGACATAAACGGTGTAAGTCTGAGGAGTGATGTAACCTCTCAGCGCAAACCCACAAGAGGACGAGACCTGGCTGCGGGAGTCCGAAGGCATTCTGAAAACTGTTAGGCTGGCCTTTGTCCGCCTACAGCATTGTCTTGAAACCACCGAGGCCACGGGTTCTGGGCTGGCGCTGGGGTCTGGGGGGGTCTGGGGTCCGGGGGGCGAGGGTCTGGGGAGCCTGGGG
>PVJL010010148.1:0-22218 GCA_004026885.1 Lyroderma lyra | reverse complement strand
AGAAGTGGAAGAGACGGGGACCCACGGCCCAACTTCGCACCGTAACAAAGGCGGGGGTCCGTGTGGGCCAGAGGGGCATCAGCTGGGGCGGGGGCGGGCCGCGGGGTGGCGGCCGGGGAGTCGGGGCCTGGCCGGGCGGGGGTCCGTCGGGGTTGGGGGTGGCTCTGCGCCGGGCCGCGGCGCGCGGAGGCCAGGTAATCGGTTTCTATTTTAAACTTCACTTTGTTCTGGGGGCGGGGGGAGTGGGAAAGGCGTGGCCCCCGGGACGATTACGTAAGTGCTCACACCTGGTTCGGTCCGGGCTGGGGGCGGCCCGCGCGGGTGGGAGGTACTCACGGAGGGCGCTGGTGTGGGCGCCGCGAGGGGCTACTGCGCGTGGGTGTGTCCTGCCGGGTGCCCCGATCCCGTCTCGGCGGGAGGAGCCTGCATGGACTGGGGGGCCCTGTTGCCAGCCCAGAGGTGCTGGTGGGCGTGGGCTGGGCCTGCCAGCCGGGTCCACTGCGTAACAAAGGGCAGGGCTGCGGGACTCTGGGCCGCCACCGCGCCGATCTAACAGCAAGTCACAAAAGGAACTTTGGATGGTGGTCCTAAGGAAACGTGCATTTGCCTTGTGAACCTGCCCCCGATGTCCAGTCCTGATTAAAGGTGACTTAAAAATGGATGTACCTCCACCCTATGGCTGCGGAACAAATACCATTAAAGAATTGACCAGAGGACAAGCAGGGTGGCTACTCCCCCGGCAGGACCTTCCCAGATTATTTTCCGAGCGGCCCCGTCACTGCGAGCTGAGTATTTTGGTGAGGAATGTCAGCGCCGCTGTAAGAGGGAGGCGTGCGTGCTATTTGATAGGCTACTTTCTCCTGCCCAGTGAAAAGCTCATTTTGTCATTTGTTTATTCTTCATTTTCTCTTGCATTTTTTTATTGTGGCGTCGTAATAGCTGTGTTATTTATATTGACACAGACCGCCTAGTATTAAATATACCACAGGCCACTGCTCTGCTGGAGTAGAGTTTTTCTCGGTAAAATTGGAGTGTGTTGCTTGGGGCGGGGGCGGGGGCCCGGGTCTGAGGGTTGGGTTACAGCCGAGGACATCTTTGGTTTCAAGAGAGAGACCGCCATGCCATCTTGAAGGGGCCCTGTGAGAGAGCGCGGGGAGCGAGGCTCCGGTCTTCCGGGGATGGAATTAGAATTTGGATAAAAACAGCCCGTCTGCTGTTCTAAGGAGTTCATTAGTAGGACTCTGTTTTCTTAAACATGCTAATGTGAATAGGCTGCAACTTTCAGAGCACGTTAACATTGTTAAAAAAAAGCAGAGTCCCAGAGGCCGTGTCATAAAGCTCACCAAGGCGAGTGCCAGTGTGTCTGAAACGAAACCACCGGCCAGGTGCGCCGTGGTCAACACCGCAAAGGCCGGGTTTTGCTTATTTTAATCTGAGAGCTTTGGTTTGTCAGCGTTGTGGTCCCCAAAGGCTCAGGATCCTGAAAGGTACCAGATCAAGAACCTTAACTGTGGGATGTGCATCCGACACCAGTCCCAGTGACCTGAGAATACCCAGCAGCGCCAGCATTAATCTCATTGTTGTTTGTCAACAACCTTTAAAGTTGCCTGACTAACTTGGAGGTCAGGCTGAAAGCCCGCGTTTCTTACTGGACAAGACGCTGTCCCAGAAACCCACATGGAGTGAATAGGATGAGAGAGGATTTTGGAAGCAGGTCAGTGCTAAAAGCATGCTGTCTCCACATCCATGAATTATTTACCTTCGTTTGCCTGCCTTGGTCCTGCACGAGGTATTGGAGTCACAGGTGAGGCATTTGATGCTGAATTTAAATTTAGCAACGAGGTGAAAACAGAGGCTTCTGTAAAGCGTTTTTCAAAACGAGGTAGGCTCTGACCCATGGTTTCCCCTCTCACCGGGCGGGGGCGGGGGGACATGATAATGGCACCTGGGGAATTCGGTCGCGTCCAGTCATGGATCGCTCTTGTAAAACCAGTACTCAGCTGAGTGGGTTTGTGGAGTTTTATTTATCCATTTTCCAGGACACATGTTGCTCTTACTCATCATTTACCACAAGAAATCTTTTAGAAATGGTGTGGGCGTGGCTGGAGTCGGACCCGAGGCTGTGCTCGGCGTTTCCGCGGCATGACACCTAAGGCACAGAGATAGGACACTGTAACAAGGTGCTCGCGTTGCGCAGGAAGAGGCCTGTCCCGACGCGTGTGCTCTCCTGTGAGAACGTGCTTGTTTGAAGTGTTCAGGACGTTACATTGTTTTGGTTTTCATTCCATTTTCGACGTTGGAGACAAGGACACGTGTTGCTTACACAGTTAAAATGGCATTTTGCTTATAATGCAGCTAGATTTCTACCCGGATAAAACATCTCTGTTGCACGTGAAGGAAACAACTAACTTTGTCATTGGCGTTTGATGACCAATTTAGCGGGAGACATGTAAACTCAATGAGAGGCATAGATTTCAAGCAGAAGTCATAGAACTAATGCAAGAAAGCAGAAAAGTTAAATTTATTTGATTAGATATCTGCATTATAAATATTTGAATGTAGAAGTAACATTCCTTCTTCAAAAGCAGACGGCTTACATGCTGTAAATGTTTATACATTTTAGCGCTTGGATGAAGCTGACTGAATCAATTAGTTCTTTCCAAAATGCATCTCTTGGCTGCCCTAACCCTCCCCACCCCCAAGTTCTGGAGGCTGTGGGGAAAGTTTAATGAGCTCTCATCTTACTGAAGTAGTCCGCGCGCGCACGCTGGCACGACCCTGCGTGTCCTTCCGCCACAACAGCTGCCCAGCTAGCACCCAGCACATAGCCCCTTGGCTGGCTTTGACCTTCGCTTCCAGAATTAGTGGCCAAACATAAAGAATTCATTGCATTACTGTCTTTGGCTCCCAGACCCTTGTTCTGTTCAGTGGAGACATCGCACGTGGATTTGCATTTTTCAGGTGAATTGCTGTGTCAGGGTGTGGGTGGGTTCTGGAGTCTGACCCGGCGGTGTTGGAAGACATCTCCGTGAGTGTCGTGGCGATAGATGGCAGGACGGAGCTCGTGGGAGGCAGGGCCAAGTGTGGGCGGCTGATAAGCGTCCATGGGCGCCGACCAGTGTGCCCGTGAGTCTGCGGAGCAGTGGTGAGTGCGCTCCCCATTCTGCGTTGGGCTCAGGGCTTGCTGCAGACATGAGCTAGCTAACACCTGTGACTGAGGCCCTCCTCTCCCTCCTGGGTGCCCTCTAGGGCCGTCACCTCCAGCCTTTGCATCCACGGCCCACAGTGTGTCGCCCGCAGCCTGGTGCGGGTTCCAAAGCATCCTGGGACCATGGCAGTGGCAGAGTTTTCCAGATTTTAAGCCTTGGCCTCAGTCCCCTCTGGTCCCAGGAAGAGGGGAGTTTGGGGTGTGGGGCTTCCCTTTGACGGACGGGTGACCTCTGCCCCGAGTGAGTTGAGCTCACCCCCCAGAGGTGGGGGTGTTTTTTGGGGGGAGGGAGTCCTCTTTATTGCTGGACCCCAGCTGTGAACACCGCACAGTTTTCAGGAGTATTGGCAAATTGTCACAAACCCATTTTGAGAGAGGAGTCACATCACAATATTTATGGAGAATTTATTAAATTAACCTTATGGGAGTATGCATTGGAAGTGTCTCACCCAGCTCCGTAAAAGGCACGTGTGCCTCACGCTGCCTCTGCGGCAGGGGCTGTTCTGGGCCAGGACTCGCACCTCTGGGGAAGGTGCGCCGTGGGCACTGCGAGCGCGTGCTTGTGTTTGCGATGGCGCTCTCCGCTGGTCCCTCACGTATGCGGGAGCCAAGCGGGGACATGAGCAGCTGTGACTGTCCGCGCGTGTGTTCTTTGTCCCCGGAGTCGGGCCGCACGGGGCTGAAGCAGCTGAAGCGTCTCTGCAGAGCTGGCCGGCTGTCACGTTTGCGTCCAGGAGGAGGTGTTTTCCGGCGGCGTCCCTGCGGCTTGGAGAGAAGCGTCATTCTGCGGCTCCACATTTCTGAAAAGTGGCTTCCAGAGGAGATCTGGCATTTAGGCTTCGCGGCATGGGGCACCGAGAATGACAGCAGGAGTAATTGGAAATGCTACTATTTTTAGAATGCAAACATGTAAATATATGCAAAGGAACGAGTGAACCACCGCCCAGAATAAAACAGAACCGGAAAAACAAATAGTTTAAAAAGCAACTACACCAGATTTAGATCATTTTACTGTTTCCTTCAAATACATGTTCATTCTGATAGATTTTCTGTCTCTGTGCTTTTTTCTGTGTGTGTGTGCGTGTGTGTGTTTGCCTTTTGTCAGTCATTGAATCAGGTTGTTACAGTTTCAGATTGACTTTCAGAGCTGGGTATGACACATGACGGTGCAGTTCAGACAGTCCCTCCGCACAGCGGTGAAGATGACATGAGATACTACATTTTATTTTCAAGGCCGAACGCATCTGGCGTTTGAGTCCGTCAAAAGCAGGTAGACGTGTCGTCTCTCAGCATTCCTCGAGCCCCGGGGCGTTGGTCAGCTCAGCCCGGGACACAGCTGTCCTGCTATTTTCTTGCTCATTTAGGGATCGTGAGTGCAGGCTTAAGCGGGTGTTCGCTTTCAGGACACAGTTAAAGGAAGACTCTTAAAAGTGAGGTTCTCTGTTAAAACTCTAGATTTTCTTAATGGCTAGGAATTAAAAAAACTTTTGGCCATCTTTTGTAACACTTCAGAAACGCCCTGTCTTCAGCTTCGTACATGAAAGTGGGTATTTGTTTAGGAATTTTTCCCTTTGTTTCAGTAAGGGCAACATGTGTCTGTCTCTGCCATATGGCACTATTTAACCTACATTGCTCTAGCTGACTCGGCGCTGCGTTAGCCTTGATTTATGTAAGCATTCCAGAATGTTCTTTGAAATTTCGTGCCGTGAAGGGTGCATCACAAGTTGTGTGGAGAGGCTGTGCCTGGTTTTCGCAGCTTGTTCACTGGGTACCTAAGGGTAGTGAGCAAGAGTCGCTTTTATTGGGCCTGAAATGATAACTTTTTGTGGGAAGTGGCTGGACACCCCGTGTGGCCTGTGTTGATCCGAGACAGCACAGAGCCCGGTGGGAGCCGTTAGCGTTCTGCTGGTGCGGATTGGCCGAGGGCGGGGCACGGAGGACGACCCTCAGGGTCACCCCCTGATCCCTCTGCTGATTGTAACCTAGAGCTAAAAAATGGGGGTTCTCTTTTCTTTCCCTTAAAGACTTGGCGTTTTTTTTTAAATGGATGAATCAATGAAGAGATTCTGTTTCATAGTTTAATTAAACATTTGTGGTGCTGTTCTGGAATTATCTAGAGGCAGATCTGTAATGTTTTCACGTCAGGATTTGTTTTGTTTTCACGATGCTGTGCGCTTTTGCATTTCCGGATTGACTTGGATTTAATTCACGAGGGCAGGGGCTTAAGCCCTGTCTCAGGAAGTCACTAACACAGAGCGTCACAGAAGGTCCCGCCCCCGTCGTTGAGATCCTGGGTGGCCGTGGCCTTGCCCCCCAAGCCCGCGTGTCTCCAGGTACCTGTCTTGGGTCGGATGCGTCTCGTTAACCTCATTCGTGCGTGTGCCCCCACAGAAGGCCCCTGGTGCGCAGGAAGGCAGGCTTGGGTGTTGCTCAGAAAATTGCATCATGTGGAGAAATGCTGCTTTTGGGGATGTGGGGTTTATATTGACATTATCGGTGACACAGAGGGGACACCCTGATGCCACTTGGAGAAAGTACCATCATTCGCATAGATAATCGTATCCTACCCGATTTAGATCCATCATATCACAGCTTGTCATGTCTTTGGTGTGACCATTATCGTAATGATGGTAATTTGTCCCTCTGAGTGACACCAAGCATTATTTAAATTAGAGTCACTGTGGTGAGTACGGTGCAGCCCAGGTGTGCGGGGAGATTCCTGGTTTCAAAAACAGCTTTTTGCTATTGGAAATAAAAGGCAAGAAAGATGATCTCATTCCTAAAGCCAACTTAAAAAATATGACCGTGAGAAAGAGAATTAAGAATGTAAGAGTGCTCGCCATAGCAACATAAACTTGGGGACAATTCTGTAGAGTCACGGGATTAGTGGTTTAGTGGGAGGATTAAAATTGGCCTCAGTAAATTACCCTGGTGACAGAAAAGCACAGTCTGTTAATGGTTTTACAGGAAGATTGGCTTATCAGTTATTTTCTAGGTTGATGAAAGATTACGGTCTGCTTAGAATTTGAACTTTGGAAGGGAAGGTTAATTTTCCTAATAGCTGCACATTTTTAAGTATCTGTAGGGTTTGGTTACACAAACAATTTACTACAGTTGGAATTTGGGGTTTTAGCTGCGTGTGGGAGACGATTTACAAGCCGTGTGTGTCGGTCGGCTGTGAACGTGGGGGGGTGGGGGGCAGGTGCCGGTTGCATTCCAGGCAGCCCTTAAAGGAGGTCCTCCACGTGTTCGTGGAGGTGGTGGACCATTCTGGAACATGCCTCACAGCTTGCGGGCCTCTAGGCCCCACTGAGATGCTCACGGGAGGTGGCGGCTCACGACACTGGGCCTCCCTGGCCCGCGGGGCGTCCCCGGGGCCCTGCACTCCGGAGTGTGGGTTTTAGATCCGTTTGTGGGGTTAAATCGATGCTGGTGAAAGACCACGAAGGAAGACGTGTGCGGGAAGATTACGACCTGTCTTTGTGGGTTTCTGTTATCTCCATTTGGGCTTGTCTTAGAAGGCGGCTGGCGAGAGTGGACCTGAGCGTTATCACTGGCAGGACACTGAGACTTGACTTTGGGGTGAATGCCGACGTGACAGGTACTGAAGTGCTCAGCGACTTGGCCGCGCGGTGCACGGAGCTCACCGCCCGGTTCCGCGATCCCGGTGGGACATCTTCGTGGCCGGTTGTCAGGACAACAGACCGCATTGTCCCTGCCTCAGTTTCACCTTCTGATGCTCTAGCTCCCGAGAGGAGAAAACACGTTGGCCAAGGTTTTGCACGTCTCAGCGAGGACGTCTAGTCAGTGTGAGAACGGACGGAGGCCACCGCAGCAAGGCAGAGTGTAGACAAGGGAGTTGGGGAGCCCGGGTCCCCGAAGGCCCCGCCACTGTTTGTGCTGACGCCCACTTCCTTGGGAAGCCCAATGGTGGCAGGCACCGTCAATCGCTTTAATGGCAGTAAATACAGAAAGTAGATGAACAGTACGGGAACATTCTGGAGGGGAAAAGCCACAGAAAAGACAGGTGGTGGCTGGGTGCGGGTCCCCGTTTCTGGTGGGCGACCCTCCTAGGCCGCAGCCACCTGCCGGGGTTGCTCCTCAGTGTGATGGAGCCCGTGGCCGGGGGGCTGGGGGGCCAGGCTGGAGAGGACACTGTCCCCCCTCAGTGCGCTGATCATGCTCGGTGTGGCTGGATGTGGTGGCAGGGGATGTGAGGACGGGACAGCAGAGCAGCAGGGCCGTGGGTTCCCGTTTTCTCTCTGAAGGCGGATGAAACACGGGGCCCCCCAGGACTGACCAGTGGGCGTCGGGTCTCCTGGGCGCCCGCGTGAGCCCAGGTCTCTGCCCGTCCGCCTGCTCGGGGCCCTGGGGCAGCGACTCCTGCGTCGCGTGCTGGCCGATGAGAAGAGCCCCGTCCCGTCGTCCTCTCCCCGGGAACAGACGGAGCTCGTGTACTAGGTGTTCTCTGGAGGGGAAACGTCCACGCTCCCACACCCACATTTAGGGTCTGTTTTCCCTTTTCCGAGGAGGCTAGGACTGAGCCCTTTTTCGTTATTGACCTGAAACTGCATTCGAGGTAGTTTGCCACCTTTTGAGAAATTTCTCAAACTCTGTTATGACCGATGTCAACTAAGGATCGCCCAGATCCGTGCAGTCAGGGCGAGGCTGTGTGGCCGTCGTCCGGTGTGCCCTTGGGTGAGACTGCCCGCTGGCCTGTTCGCGTGCCCGGTGACGGGAGCCTCCCTGCGCTCGCGCCCGCCCGGCCGCCCTCCTCAGCCTGTGAGCTGCGCCTTGGATGGAGAGGAAACATCAATAAAAACGGAGAACAAGAAAAGGGACTGGCAGGTCACAACGAGGGGGACCACGTTACGTGTCCAGATCGTAACGGTCCCTCCAGTGGGTGTCCTAAGCCGAAGCTGAGAATCTGAACTTTCTGGCAACTAAAACGAGGGCCGTCCAGGAAAACCGCAGCCCTAAAGGCCTGTTTTTCACAGCACGTGGCTGGGGACTTTCTGGACATGACGGTGACAGGGCCGAACTCACCGGCCGTCCCCGAAGGAAGAGCCGTTTCTAGGCGGGAACCGTAAGGAGACGCCTTCCGCTGACGTCCGCCCCGGCCGCGTGTTCAGGCGGGGACGGCGCCCTCGCCTGCTCCTTCAGACGCCTCCCGGCCCTCGGAGGTCGCGCTCCAGTGCCCGGAGCCAAGGGCACGAGGGGGAGACGGACGCGTGGAGGACGGGCCCAGCGATGGGCGTTGCCGTTTCCCTTCGTATCGAAAGTTGCATTTTATCACCGATGACTGCGTGTCTGCGAGGGCCGTCGGGAACCGCCCGGGCCGTACTGCGCGTTCTCGGGGACCCGGCCGCATGCTGACCGGACAGCGCCCCCCTCGTAGACCCAGGCGGTGCTGGTCGGGTCTCCGGAGTGCGTGTCCTTTCCACAGCGACACGGGCCGTTTCCGTGCGTCCTGGCGGTCGGGGGAAGGGGGCCGCGCTAGCCCGCCTCCCCCACGAGGACACGGCGGCCGCGCGGTAAGGACCCCGCTAGCAGAGGCTGTAGCGGCGCTGGCTGAGGGGCCCTGAGTCTGTGGCCCTCCTCACACTCGTTCCCAGTGTCACGCGTGCGTCTTGGGGTGAGTCGCGTGGAGCTGTATGAAGCGGGGGTCTCCCCTCCGGCCGCCCTCGCCAGGTGCCTGGTTTGCAAATGCATCACGGACCAAAGCCGGTGGGGACAGTCCCCTGCACTCGTCATGTCCCCGCAGACACACACAAGTGGTGAGTGGCCCGTCCAGGAAGGGACACGGAGGGGTGGTGTGTGGGTGTGCAGCAGGGCGGTGGCCAGCGGTCCAGCCCCCCGGTGGCCTACGCTTTGCTTCTCTCTCCTGCCCTCCGTGGGCTCCGGGGCAGGGGGTCCGTGGGAGCGCCACCCTCGCCGTTTGGGAAACCGCGATCTGCTTTTCTGAAGGCCTGGGGCCGGGCCCGCAGGCTTTCTCTGCAGGTGCCCGCGCGCTTGTCGTGGGCCTGGAGGGCTGTCCCCTGCCATCTGGGCCACAGGACACACATGTGTCAGTGAATCCCTGTGCGCCGTTTACAGACTCCGAGGCCTGAGTTTCGTAGTTGCACGTGTCACCAAAGCTTTTCCCCGGCCCCTTGAGAAGGTAAAGACCTTTCTCAGCTCACAGTCATACCAAAGTGGCGGTGGGCGTGCCGCGTGTGGCCCCTGGGCCGCTGTCTGCCGACCGAGCACCGGGCACGGGGGGGACCCTGCTGCCTGATGGATACACAGCACGCCTGTCGTTTTAGATTTTCTGGTAGCCACGTGCAGAAAGGCCAAACAAATGGCCAATACTAATATTAATAATTATTTATCCAAATATCTCTACACATTACTTGAACATGTAAATGACATAATTATTACTGAAATTTTGGGGCGTTCTTTTTTTAAAACACGACGTCTGTGAAATCTGCTGTGTATCTGACCCTTGTAGCTCATCCCAGCTTGGGCTCACCCCGTTTGTCCCCCGCAGAGGACGGGCGGCCATGGGGAGTGCCGTGCCCCGTTGGGGAAGCCCCCCGCCGTCTGTGGTGGGCACGTGCTGAGGCTGAGTCAGAAATCTCCACTCTGCAAGGTCAGCGACGTGTGAACAAGGACGCTGAGGGAAGACACGTTACTTTGGAGACGTCGCAGTTGAATCTAGCACTTAGAGGCAGAAAGGTCCCCTGTCTCCGCTCTGGGATCTGGGCCAGCAGCCCGTGGTGGCGGTGCTGGGGCCCTGGGCTGGAGACTTGACCCTGCAGCGTGTCTGTGCTTCTGTGAATCCCGGGCAGGTTGGCCGTGCATGCTCTTGGGACCAAACCGTCCTGTCCGGGTAACTCCCCGTGGTCCCCACAGCCGGACCCTGCGTCTGAGCTGGCACCGGGGTCTGAGGTTCATTCATCCTGGCATGGCCCTGTGTGGACAGGAGCCGGTGTGTGATGACATACAGCCTCGGGGGGACCCGGCCTCCGGTAGCGGTGACTTTGGGCCTGTTACAGAGCCTGTGTGCCGTCACTCCTTCGTCTGGGGCCTGGGGTGACAGCCGGCCTTCCCAAGGGGCCAGTGAAGGAGGCGGGAGCCGAAACCCTTTGCAGCCGCCTAGGTCTAGAGCAAACCACCCGTGAGGCTCTGCACCCCGAGGATGTCAGCAAACGGATGGTCGTCACGGTCTAGTCCACCTCTGTGTTGTCTTGTGACAGTTTTACCTCCAGCTGGTTAACTGTGGGAAGGACTTGCTCCTTTCTGTTTTGTGCATTAAAAAGTCACCCGTTTGTGTTAGAAGAGATGACAGTGTTGTCTGATGAGGGAGCTGTTACTTCTAACACGTACTAAGCCGTAAACCTGTTTCACCACCACTTAGCCCGCCCTACTTCGCTCAGGCTCACGGCATGAGCAGCGCATCTACGGAGTGCAGACTGTCCCCTGACCTGGGCCTCGGGTCCTGGCCTGGGCGCCGGGCAGTGTGACTCGGTCCTCTGTCAATCTCGGTGCTGGCGGCGGAATGTGCACCAACGCACTCCCTGTTGGGGAGCAGCGCACTTGACTGAGACCGAGGTCTCCCAGGGCCTCCCTCATGGACGGACTTGCTGTCTGTCCCCTGCCTGCCCGGGCCCTGGAGATCTGAGATGTGGCGGTTGGACCCCGAGCCGGCCGCCCCCCAGCCCCACGCCGTGCTCTCAGAAGCCGGGCCACGTGGAAGGCCGCCCTCTCCTCCTGCCGGGACCTGGAAGTGCGTCGTTTAAATATAACAACATCAGGAGTGACAACAGCGCAGATCCCCCTCCCCACGGGTGGCAGCAGTGGTTCGGAAAAGCTGTTTCTCGGAGGGAAGAGAAGTGGGGCGCTTTGTGGAAGCCCAGGGTGCCCCTTCGAGAGGATGCTCTCGCCGAGATGAGCGTTAGATGCGGCGGGGCGCGTTTGCGGTCACGGCGCGCAGTTTTCGAGTGGTTGGTGTGCTGGGCCTGGGTGACTAGGACACACGGTGAGGTGCTGCGGGGGTTCTGCCTCCAGGCTTCACACGAGGCCGCTGTGAGTGCTGGGGACTGTTTTGGGGGTCTGGAAGCCAGGTGGGGGACGAGGGCAGGGGGTCACGAGGGCAGGAGACTCACGCCGCGTTGGGGCTTTGGTGCGCGCCCCGGCGGGAGCACGCCTTCCTCCCCTCGGGTCGCAAGGCCGCCGTCCGGTTTCTGTTCAGCTTCGTCTCATCTCCAAGGGGAGACGCAGTCCCGGAGACGTGGACGCTGCCCCCCGCTACGGCTGGCCCCTGCCCGGGAACCCCGCCGTTCCCGTCGTCGTTTCCACCGAGGGTCGGGGCCCACTTCTGCCCGGCAGTCGTGGAGAGGCGTCCTTGGACGGCGACGTGGCGTCGAGGCGGACTAGGACCCTGCTTACTGTCAGGTGTGGGGCTGCGGCGCCCGCGGCCAGGACGCTGGGCAGATGCTCACTTTGTAACGAGGCTGCCAGGCTGCCGGCGTCCGTCCTGCAGCTCCGTGCGGAGTGCTGTGCGTCGGCGTCCGTTTCAGGGGTTCGGGGACGTGGTGCTTTGGGCACGCGTGGACTGAGACGGGGCCTTTCTGCTTGAAGGAGGAGAGCGAGCCTTCAGCGTGGGGGTGACCACGTGGCAGCGCGCGGCCCCGAGCGCACACCCGGTGCGTCCCAACGGGTTCGAGCTCCTCCGTGGGCCGTTGGGAGTGGCTTCAGCTTCCACAGCTGGTCACCCCCAGTGGCCCCCGCCGGGGGGACCCATGGGCTTGGGCGGTTCCTCTCCAGCCATGTGAAACACATGGGGGTTCAGGCGCCGTGGGCTCCGCTGGTCAGCTGGCGTCTCAGCATCCCGGCAGACGACCGCGTTCTCACGAAAGCAGCCCGGTGTGGACGGGTCGCAACGGGCTTGGAGGTCAGTGGGGAGCACACCCCGAGTGCCCCTACGCTTCGTCGCTCAGGTCCGAGCGCTCCTGGCATCACCTGAAGGCGTCACTTGTGTAAGTCATTTGGAGCCGAGTGCTGGGTCCCGGGGGGTAGACGGCAGGGCTGCGGGGGCTGGGAGCAGGCCTGGGTCCTCTCCCAGAAGCCCAGGATGCTGGCCTCTGGTTCTGGAGAGTTCCCTGTGCTGACGGCGATTCTGCCTGATGTCATCGACCCAGGGAGTTCTGTAGCTACACAGGTTAGTGACTGAACCACAATTAAAGGGTGGCAGCTGGTCCCCTATGTCCCAACGCCCGCTCTCTTGAGTAAGGGGTAATGACAGACACAAGCACTTTGCTTTTCAGACGCGCACGGAGGTTTCCAAACTCACCTTCGGGCAAGTTCGCGAAGTGGTCCGCAGGCGCAGCACTTTGTCTCTGGTCCCGGGAGGGGGCTTGGGGAGGTGTGGCCGTCACAGCAGGGCCAGCATCGCCTCCTCGTCGCCTCGCACAGCCAAGTCCTTAGGGTAGTTGCTCCTGCCCGGGCTGAATGCTTGCTCCCTGAGAACCACACAGAAGGCGTAGCTCGCGGGCCGCGGAGCCTGCACCGTCTTTGCCGTGAAGATTGTTCCAGTCCGAGGAGGAAGCTGCACTTGGAGACAAAGGAACGTGCTAGACGGTTCACAGCACGGGTGGCATTCTGTTTCACGTAAGCCACTGCGACCGGGGCCTTCCGCGTGCTCTCAGGCGTTTTACGGCACGAGCTCAGCCGACGGGTGGAGCTTTTCGGTACACGAGGGCCGTCCCGGCCAGAGCCCAGCCGCGGTCAGGTAACGAGAACCGTGGCGTGGCCGGGCACTTTGCGGACGGCCCTCGTATATAAACTTTCAAAGATAAAACGACGCGCCAAGTTGAATTGTAAAACGCGGACGCCCCCGTGGCGCGTCACCATGCCTTGCTGTTGACGGCTGTGCGGAGGGCGGTCGCGTGCACACGCCACCGGGTGTCCTACCGCCCGGCCCGGCCTGCAGGACGACTTTGGCCGGGAGCTGCAGGTCGGCTGAAACTCAGGAGCTGGCGCCCGGGCCCCCGGCCTAGGGAAGCAGCTTTGTGCTCCGTCCCACCGGGGACACGAGCCTCGCTGGTGGCTTTGTCCCCCTGGGCTGTGAGCATCTTGGGGATACAGTGCTGCGCCCTCACAGGCCTCTCTCTTTGGGGTGAATGGGACTTTCAGAATGGAGGGGCGTCTGCATGGATCTGTGGTGCCAGCTTTCCCAGCAAAGGTGTTGGGGTGCCAGTTTGCACCTCCAGGGGCCGGTGGCAGCATGAGCACGCCGTGTGACCCGTCTTTCCCATCTTGGCCACCTTGATAGGAAAAACGTCTGCGACGGCGGTCAGTCCCTCCCTTTTCCTTGTGACGCTCCTGCTCATCTATGTGGTGACTCCTCGCACTGAGTTGTCCTTGGTTTGTTGCTTTGCTAGAACATTCTGTTCATGAGCACAGCCTCGGGCGCTGTGGCCCCGAGGTCCCTTTGCGTATCTTCCCTCCGTGGTTCGCGTCGGAAGTCCCCCTTGCTCCGGGACCGGTCCGATAGCCCGCACCGCGTGGCTCCTCCGGAGCTGTGTGAACCCAACGGCTCTTGCGGCGTGGGCGTGGGCAGCTGGGACCGCTGCTCTGATTTCTTGCATGGTTGTCGGTCACTGTCTGTCGGTTGCTGGGTCAGTTCTGCACGTGTATATTTTACTAGAAAATCACTCGTGTCTTTCATCCCCATTATCAAATGTATGAGCACAGAATTTTGGGAAACGGTGTGTTCTCTGTCATTGCCCTTGTTCGGCGTTCAGGACACCTCATTGCCCTCACCCTCGCCCTATTTTCTTCCCATTAGGTCAGCTACGCGTTTGCCTCCTTGGGTATCAGACAGCCAGTTACTGAGTTTATTTATGTTTTACTGGTTTTCTGGTATGTTACTGTATAACGCTGCAGTGTAAGGGTTTTAATTCTTTTTCTGTGGCTCTCTGCATCAGGTGTCTCGCTCCCGTATTTTCTTTACTTTTCATCGTGGTGGCGGCTACCCTCGTGTCGCCCTTGGTGTCCCGTGCGCTTTGACACAGAGCAGCGTCAGGAGAGGTTTTACACTCACTTGGGTTTCCTCTTGCCCAGGAGTTGGACCGAGAGTTTGAAAGGTTCCGCACGGCTGAGCTCTCCCTGGTGCTGGTTTTCCTGGTTCATTTTGGGTGTCACCGTGCTGTCATGCGGAGCACCTAAGGTCTCTGTTGTTTCTGATTTTTGAAACCGTGACAGGCCGCCTCTGGGGTTCGTATGGGGTTGCCTTACATTGATTGCCAGTTTAGCCCAGTGGCAAGTACGGGGTTCGATGCTTGGCCAGGAGGTAACCCTCCCTTGCCGGTCGAGTCCTCTGCTGTTAGGTTTGCCTCTTGCCTCTGCTGGCTTGCAGAGACACTTGTCACTTCTCTCAGACCCACTTCCTCTCCGTTGATCCGTGTGTGCACTGGGGTGTTTGCTTTAGGTATTTTATTCCGTGTTATTTGACATAGGAGTTTAGAACAGTTATTTTCTTTGTGATTTTTTTTAACCCTTAATAATTATACTATGATACTGTGCATTTTAATGCCACTTTAAAACCACGAATCAAACTTTTAATGGTATTTGTATTTTCACTGTTGCTTTTGTTTGCATTTTTCTGGCGTCTCGGCTACTTTTTGAGCTCCTTCGTTTTCCGTGTCTTCTGTAGCACGCGCACGGTTGGATTTAGGGTTTTACCCTAACGTGGAATCTTCTTAAATACACTTATTCCATTTATATTTTTGCTGAAACATCTATTTGGTCTTCTTTCCTAATTAAAAGATGAAAACCCTCTTGTTGGTGTACTCCTCCCTTTTTCCTTTCTTTTCTGTTTAGTGGTCAATGCACCGTTTCCTACTCCGCGATCCTTGATCTCGGGAGCTATGTGGAGAGTCTCATGCTTCTAAGCGCTGCCAGTTGTCGTGTTTATAGCTTTCGCTTAACCTGTGCATCTCAGCTCGTCGCCAGGGAGCTGGGGCGGCAAGCGCACTGCTGGGGTCACGGCTCTGTGTCTTCCCACTCGCTTCCCCTCCCCACATCGCCACCACACTCCCTTTCTAAGGTTGTTTTGGTCCACTAGTGTTAACTTGTTATTTTTACAGTACGCATGTTTAATTTTCAAGAAATGTAATCATACCATGTTTATTTTATGTGTGGATCACGATTGGTTAGGCTTGATTCTGTGTTTACTTCTTTGCTGACTGGCTTTATGGTCATTGCCAGAGTTTTTCATTTTATCTTTCTGCTTGTGAGTTCTCTGACCTCTCTTGGGGACTGGATTACCATTCCAAGTAGATTGGAAAGGACGTGCTACTGAGGACACTTGGCCTATGGTCAATCGGTTCCCTGAGCAGGGACAGTGCTGGACCAGCATCCAAGCGATGGGAAATGGTCCCAACCCAAGAGCAGGACAAGTTTGGTATTACTGGAGCCTAGGGACGCGCCTGCCTGTGTATGTGTGCGCATGTGTGCACTTGTGTGCATGTGTAATCGTGTGTGTGGGCGTGCATGTGTGCACATATGTGCGTGTGCAGGTATGTATGTGTGCATGTCTTTTCCTGTGTGTGCGTGTGTATGTGTGTGTGCATGCACACAGGGCATGTGTGTGTGTGTGTGCATGTGCATGCACATGTGATCGTGTATGTGGGCATGCATGAGTGCGCGCACATGTGTTCCCGTTTATATGTGTGCATGTACATGTGTGTGCACATGTGTGAACAAACACATGTGTGAAATAGTAATCGTATTTTTATCTTTATTTCTTATTTCTTCTGGCCAGCAGATCAGTGAGTAATAATATAAATCATTATCTTTGAAGTGAGCTGAAGAAAGTGTCTGAAAGGTTCTTAATTAACCAGCTTACAAAAACACTGGTCAGGAAAGAACACGACCTAGTAGGAGAAAGGAATATAGAAGGAATCTTTAAAAATTAGGTTTCTTGAACATTATGGAAATGTGTTCAAGGGAAGGGTAATCCTTGCAAGATGAGGAGGTCTCTAGAAAATCATAGATGAGGCATTCCTCGTGTGAAGTTAAGTCAGAATTCCAGCGCTTTGGGCTGAGGAGGCTTGTCAAATGTGTGGAACAAAACATGGATGGATTGAAGTTCTCAGAACGAACCAGAGAGCTCAGACTCGGATTCGTGGGGCATTTCCAGCAGGGAGAGGGGCATCCTAAAGCTGGCTGCGCACCCGGCTCCTGGGAGCCCACGCCACCGCCAGTCCAACGCTGCGTCTACATGAACTTGAACTTGGAGTCTCTCAAGCCTCAGTGCGAAGGTGGGGTTCTGTCACAGCAGGTGTGTGCTGGGTGGAAGTGGACCCCTTCGGGAACCTCCTTTACCGCTGCGGATTAGAGCCGGGGTGTTGAACTTGGGTTTATTCCAGCGCTCAGTTAGAAGTTGGAGGGAAAAGGAACTCTTTTAAGATTTTTGGCCTGGAGGACTCATCGCAGGGGACCTGGGGTGTCACAGGGTGATCCACACACAGGCTGCTCCGATTTCGGCACCGGAAGGGCGGCTGCCTCAGCTAGAAAAGCACAACAGAGGCCAAGTGCGGATGCTCGTGGTGCCCTCGGACACCGGAACCCCAACCCGCATTCGGGTCACACTGTCGCACGATTAACGTGTTGCACACAGCTTCCGCCGTAGGTCACTTACCTAACGATGCGCACAGGTGGTACTCGCTGCCACTTTGTGTCACGCTTCCTACGGGAGTGTAGCAATGAAGTGTGCGAAATGATTTCAAGCATTTGCAACCTTTCCATTTTGCACTTTTCAGTGTGGTAAAATACACGTCACGTGTGGAGGGCCGTTGCCTCGGTTTTAAGCGTTCCGTTCAGTGCCCGCGTCGGTGCGATAGTGCACGGGTGTTCGCGAAGGGGAACCTAGGAGACTCTGTCCGGTGACCGTGTCCTGTCACCTTGGGGGTCCCTAGGCTTCCAGATGGCAGAAGGTACAAACAGACAGCAGACTCTCTGTTTGGTCCCAACGTGAAATTTTGTCTTTAAAAATACTAACGTTTCTAGTCGGGAGACTGAAGTTGCCCCTTTTATCTCCCAACGGGACCTCCTCCCTGGGCCCCGCCCAGTAATTTCGTGTGGTTTCTTCCCGCATTGAAAGCAGCAGTGTCGCCCTCTGCGCAGTCGTAGAAACTATCACCAGGTTCCTGGTTATTTGCACGGAGAGGGCAGTTGTGTCACCTACAGTCATGGGTGCTTCCTCTTGACCGTCCCCTTGGCACAGCACAGGCACTCACAGGCCTTTATGACGCTTAAAAGGCCCCTAGATGTAAGGGCACAGCGAGTGCAGCGCTCTGGGTAACGCGGGACCCAGGGCAGCGGGGCCTGAGGACTTCCAGGTGGCCTTCTGCGCTGCTGTCGTCGGCCAGGCCGGCCCTGCAGCACACGGGCTCATTGTGGGATTTGCTTGGACGTGAGCACGCCCGGATGTGACGACACCACGTTTATATGCGGGCACAGAGCTAAACACGTGGAAACACCGTCATTTCATTGAAAAAACGGAACAAAACACCTGAAGGATTGAAGGTGGACCTTAAATGCCTTTAAAAGCTGCATGGGAAGTCGGCGACCAGCCCGTACCTCCAAGCCCGGGTCCCCTTACGGTGTGTTCTATCCCTGTCACACCCGGAGGACTCAGGACCTTTGGGGGCTGGAGGGACCCGTGTGTGAGGTTGTGAACACAGCCTGTGTCCCCAGG
The DNA here is from genome assembly GCA_004026885.1 of Lyroderma lyra. Classification (NCBI taxonomy): domain Eukaryota; kingdom Metazoa; phylum Chordata; class Mammalia; order Chiroptera; family Megadermatidae; genus Lyroderma; species Lyroderma lyra. The sequence goes on along the minus strand of PVJL010010148.1, from coordinate 4,264 downwards.
GCTCTTCCTCCTCTTTGAGGGCTGACCATGGGCTGCACAGGGTGTCTGTGGCCTGTGGCTCGTGCCCCAGAGTGAGGGCGTGGACTGCAGAAGCGGCCCGGATGATCGCCTGCCTTTGTGGATGACCAGGGCCTGCCCGTCACCAGAGTGCAGGGACACTGCCTGCCTTCACTTGCTCTCTCTCCTTCCAGATACATAAACACATTTCTGTGAATGTGGGAAGCAGGGGTTCCCCGTTTCTCAAAGTCTCTGACCTGTGGGGTGAGCTTCTGTGCGTCTCCCTCACTACGTGGTCGCATGTATTGGGGATCTGGTCCTCGGTGGACGCTGCTGACCCCGGAGGGGTGTGCAGGTGGCCGGGGCGTGCATTCCTCAAGGTGTTCCTGGCTCTCTGAGCAGCAATGTGGTGCTGGGCGCAACAGTCAGCAGGTTGACGCCCATCGTCAGTGACTCTGCGCTTGTGACCCAGCTGCCTGGAGCGGCTGTGCTGTGCATGGGTCACCCGTGGACACGGCAGCCTCTAGGACAGAAGCGTCAGGGATTACGTGGCTCTCGGCGTGAACTTGTCTGCAAGGGTGACAAGTTCCTGCCTTCTGCTCAGACCACCCCGCTGCCTGCGGCTACTGCGGGCGGTAAATCAGGCTCAAGACGGCAAGCTGATTGGACGAGCTGTGTCATTCTCAAGGTCACAGTTACAAGTAGCAGAACCTGGACTGGGACCTTGGCTTTGCGTCCGACCAGTGGCCTGCTCGTGGGCTGCACTGTCACCTGTGGCCATTGGAAACAGCTGGCCCCTTTGTGCCCCCAGGGGCAAGGAGCTGTACTCACGACACATTTGTCTGTCACCTGACTGTGCAGCCGCCTGGTCATTGCTTGTGTGGCTCTCCCGCCCCGAGGTCCTGGGAGTCAGGTGGGACACACGGTGGCTACTGACAACCGGCTGCATCCCTGGGCCTCCTTCCATGCCACCTCTTGGCCTCCCAGCAGATTCTGAACTTGATCGTTTTCAGTGTCTCGTTTGCCTGGAAGTCTGTCGCCCTGGACAGGGGTCATCCTGCTCCCCAGTTTGCTCAGGAGACTGGCTCTCCAGCCCCTTCCTGTAGCCAGACGTTGGTGGCTTTGTGTGACATTGTGACTCTGCTGAAGACTCACCCTGTCAGTGAGGGCCTTCATCATGTCCACCTACTTTATCCCCTTGTCCCCCTATCTCCTGACTCGCCACGTCCTCACCCCACGCCCTGCCCCGGGTCTCTACGAGCACCCTGTTCCCGGGTTTGGTGCCTCCAGAAGTCCCTTCTGCCCTCGGCATTGTCACCCCTGGCCCCAGCCTCCTTTCTCTGCTAGATCTCAGGAACAGCGACTCCCCAGGAGTCCTCCATCGGCTTTGCATCCATCTGGAACTGGCCCCGAGGGTCCGCAGGGTCCCCCAGGTGTGCCGCGTCCCTACGTTCCACTGTACCACTGGACAGGGGCCTGCTTCCTGCCCCGTGTGTTTACTCTCGGGGACTCTTGGCAGCACCGTGTCGAGAGTGTGACACGAAGAGAAGCCTGTGGCCATGGCTTGGGCAGCCGTCCTGGCCACACGCATGGCCTGGGGTGGACACGGGTACCCGGGATTGGAGCGGGAGATGGGCAGGAGGGGCGGGCACTGCTGTGAAGGTGGTGGAGGCCCAGGACCCTTGACGGCCGAGGGCATCGGGGCTGGCAGGCAGAGGCGGACACACGCCGTGCCCCATGCCCGATGGCACGGAGCCCAGCTTTTAGTGGGACCCTGATACTCATAAGCGTAATTAATGTCATCAGTAAAATATGCCTCGGGAGCTGGAATTAATATTCGCTCCCCAGGGACCGTGGCTATTCCGGTGAGGCTGATGGAGCCGCAGGACCTGGGAGTCGGAGTAGAGTCAGAGGTCTGAGAGCACGTGGACGGGACACGTGGGTCAGGTTTTCATGTAATTTGAGGGTTTTTTGCTGTTGGCATGTGGCTTGGGGGCTGTGGTAAGCAGAGGGGCCGTGGGTAGACGACGGGTATCTGCAGGTCCTCGGGCCCCTGTGGCACGTCCTGTGCCTCCAGCTCCATGTGGGCTCTGGGCTCTGGTTGGACCTCACTTGGCCTTTGGGAAGAGGGTCATGGGTCCGAGGGGCTCGTCACCTCGGGCCAGGTCAGGCTTTTCAAGTTCTTTGTGTTTCCTGGTCTCCCTAGCTCTGCCTTTGATCACGCGTCAGTCCGGAAACAAAGGCGTGGGCTGTGTCTCTGGGCACCGCGTGCGGCCCTGCCCCCTTGGTGGCGCCCGGGGCCACCGCAGGACTTGCAGGTCAGAGCCTTCCTCAGACCCTCACCACGGACCCGCTCGGTTGGCCCCAGGGTGATGGCGGAGGCTCGGCAGGGTCCCTGCCCCCCGGCACGTCCCAGCCGTCCTTCCGAGGTTGTCAGCTGCTGGCCCGAGACACAGCCGAGGCTCCACGGGCGCTGGACACACAGCATCTCCTCGGAACTGGGAGGTTCGGCTGTGAGCCTGGAGGCGAAGACACCGGCGCGTGATCACGGGAGGACAGCAGACGCTGCCCGGAGCTCTGGTCTCAGTGGCTCTCCACCTGTGTCTCTTCAGTTGTAATTGAGCATTGATAGGATAAGACTGGCCCACGGCCACGCACAGCTCGGGCCGCGTAGGCGTTCTACACGTTCAGAGGTGTTTGCAGGTGCACCTTGTAAAGCTCACTGTCAGGCCATTGCGGGAGCCTCTGCAGTGCGCCGAGCACAGAAGGTCGCTGGGAGACCAGGGGACTCTGGCAGAGCTGCTGGCTGGTCAGGTCCGACCCGAGGCCCCTTGGTCTGCTTTGCCGATTCGGGGATGCGGCAGGGCGGGGGGCAGGTGCTGCCCTGCAGATTCCTGGTCCAGCAGGAGAAGCCGCCCACGGGGCATGATGTCTCCAGTGGCCAGCGGGGACGTGTCTGCAGGGTGGGAAGTGCCACCGCAGAACGGCACTGGCGGTGCGTCTGTATCCCGTGCCGACAGCTGGTCCACATTTGAGCGGGTGCAGTTAGGACCCACACGGGTGGTCGCCACCACGGACCGCTGCCCGTCACCCTGGGTTCCCATGTCTTTGGCTGTGACTCACAGACGGGGTGGGGCGCCACCCGCTGCCTGCCCGGCCCGGGTACTGACCTCACGGTGTTTCCTCGCAGCTGCCCCGGGCGTGCTTCTACTTAGAACAGAAAATGTCCCGGAAGGACTTTGCACACTTGCTTCCTTAAATAAAAACAATTAGCAAACTCTTCTTGGACAATGCAATGACTTCTGTGTCCTTTCAGACTCAGGCCTCCGGGGGCTGTGGGTGGAGGGTCCTGTCACTCATTTACATGTTCACAGGGGAGTCATGTTTGGTTCCATTAATGGGTGATTGGGGGGGAGACATTGCGTCCTCCTTGGCTGCAGAGCATCGCGGTGGGGGTGTTAGTTTGCATCAGAGTCAAACTAAGTGCGCTTTGCTCAACTCCCTCCTCCCGGGCAGTGATTTGGGGGGGACATGTCAGGTGCCCACCCCTCACTCCCTGCTGGGTACCTGTCAGTCACAAGCCTCTGGAAGCCCCCACCATCTCCGCACATGAGCAACGTCTGTTCGTGTCTGCACACGGATGTTCTGGTTTTGGGGAGGCGGGTCTCTTAGGAGCGGGGCGCACCGTGTGCCGGGCGTACACGGACTTGGGGACTGTTGCTGTTTGTACTTCGGACATTCTGGAAGCTGAGGTATGCTGGGCTTGTGGCCCCTGAGAAGGAGCTGCGCCCTGGTGCGAAGTCTGCCTTTTGCTGTGTGGGCTGTCACTTGACTAAAGTCAGGAAATGGTTGGATTTGAAAATTCAGGATGAAGCCTGGGAGTTAGAACAACTGAAGTTGCAGTGCCTGGCCCGGGGCTCACCTGGGAGGCCTGGGAAGCGGAGGGAACCCATTGAAAATGAGTTTAGAACCCAAAGGAAAATACTAGATTTGATAGTAATCTCAAAGGTATTCTGATGCAAAATAGGGTCAAAGAGAAATGGTATGTTTAGATTTGGGGACAGTTCTTTAGTGTCAGGGAAGGTGGGAGCAGAGGTTCATTAGCATCGCTGTTCAAGGATGAGCTCCGCCCCCGTGAGGCAGCCCCTATGAGCCCCGCCCCTATGAGGCAGGCCCCATGAGCCCCACCCCGTGAGCCAACCCCCGTGAGTCCCGCCCCCATGAGCTTCGCTCCCGCGAGCCCTGCCCCCGTGAGGCAGCCCCCATG
>PVJL010010147.1:0-51594 GCA_004026885.1 Lyroderma lyra | reverse complement strand
ACTTGAAGGTCAGAGTAAATGAGAGGGAGTCAGTTTCCCAAGGCATTTCTTCCAAGTACCCAGATAGTCTTCTTTCTTTAGAGTTTCCCAAGGAACTGGCCTTATCAACCAGATTCCTGAGTGAGCAGTATACACCTTCCAGATTGCAGAAGTAAAACAAGTCATGCTTCCCTAAAGCCAGCCTGCATGGCTCCCAACAAGAAGGGAAATCAGAATTTACACATTCTAGTGTTCCTGCACTTTTTAAAAGAGAATAATGACTTTATTAATTATGAATTGTATACACATAAGGATAAGAGCTCAGAAAGAAAAGGTAGAATATATTACTACCCAATTAGGAAAAAGACGAAAAAGAGAGTAAAGAAAACATGAGTGTTCAGGAAGAAGACAACATTAGAAGGAAAGAATGGCATTATATATAAACAGCAAAGTGAATAATATTGGGTTAGTAATTGGGAAAAACTGAAAGAACAAAGTTAGACATGTAAACCAAACAATGTTCAACTAGAATAAGAACCCTGCAAGAAAGTACTAAGATTTGATATCAGAAAGTACTTTGACCTTATCATATTAAGATCATCCTTCACTGTGAATAAATGTTTCACTAAATTACTTGTTAAAACCAGTATAAAGCATTGCTCTTTCTACATGGATACTGTAGGTCTTTATCAGGTATAATAACTATTTTAAGGAAACTATAATCTATTGAGAACATTTACTTGTAAAATTTTTGCATAACAGGAAAAAAATGTCATATTCTGTTAGACTTTATCTCTTGTATTCTAACCCTGGCTTGAAGTGAGTGAATTTTTAGCAAAGCTGGTTATGAAATAAGGTATCAAAATTAAATGATTAGAGATGTACAGAATCAAAACACCCTGTTTCCTTAAAGAACTCATTGTATATCCATTGTTCATGAACTGCACCTTTTTAACCTATTCTACCATTTATCATATGCAAAGAGTTTCATAAGTTTACTACCTACTGGTTAAAACAGAACTTCCTTTCATTTTGTCTTCATTGTAATTCTTGCAAGACTCAGGGAGTGTTCCTTAGTTCTAGTATTCTGACTTTGGTAAATAAGAACGTGGTGACCCTATTCATACAATTTTTGATTTTATAAACTTTGATCACATCTTTGCTTAGGCCTTATTTTTTATAAAAGAGGGTGTTACTATAGTTAAAAAAAATACAGAGGTTTTAGAGAAATCTTATTTAAGAAAGAAGCCCAGGAACAGAACCTCAGACTATGACCTCACTTTCTGATTATAGAGCCCAACAGAACTTAGAACCCTGGTTACCAGCAGCCACATTTTAGAACTGCCTTTTCCCAGATCACTTGGCTGTAAACACTTTATATAGTAAAATGTTTACTAGTTGTATACCCAGGCTTTCAGGCAGTGGCCTCTGAAAATCTCTTACTTAGAAAGTTTTTCCCTTGCTTCAGGAATTGTCTTAGTACTCACCCCAGATGTCTCAGATTATTTTACTAGAAATAACCAAAGGTAACACAGAAGGGCTCAGATTTGTTCAGTCCAGGATATACCACCACTGTTCTTCCAAATTGGCATCTCCACATCTCCCCTGCATTTCTCTCTCCCCTGCTCTCTCTCTCTCTCTCTCTCTCTCTCCTTTCTCTCTCTCTGTGTTAGGAGATGTTCACATTAGAAAAAAATGTCCTAAGCAGGAGTTGGCTAATAAACACTCAGAGGCCCTGGGGACTGGCCAAGTTTATACTTCAGATCAAGGCTAATTGAGTAGAATGTAGGTAGGATTCAACTCATTTGCAGTGTGCTTTCAGTAAATGGAACTCATGTATATGTGGAAATGAGTATTGTGATGTGAGAAATATATGACTTTAAAAATGAGGTTTCAACCAGATCTAAAGCTGGTTAACTGCTTCTGTAGCAAACATGTTATCAAACGTTTGTGAATGAAAATTTTAAGCATCTTGCAAGGAAAGCAGAAATGTAGCCTGAGCTGAGTAAAATCCTTTTCCAATTAGCTATATGAGAACTAAATTTACAGAAATTTTGGAATCTTCAACATATACATAAAAATCATGTAAAAAATTGTTTTACTTGAATGTTGTTATGACTTTTTCAAAAAGCTTCTAGCCTGCCATCAAACTACCCAACTCAGAATTTATCCATGTTGGTAAAGAATGGTTTCTAAGTATTTGCTGTTTTCTAAAGTTTCAAAAAGCTATTTGTAAATTTTATTTATTATTAAATTTATTGTGGAGACATTGATTAGTAAAACCTACATAGGTTCCAGGTGTACAATTCTACAATATGTCATCTATGTGCTGTGTTGTTTTCATCACACAAAGTCAATTCTCTTTCCATCAACATATGTTTGAAACCCTGTTATTTCTCCTCTAACCCCCTTTCCCCGTGCCCACAGATAACCACTAACCCCTAAACTATTGATTGTGTCCATGAGTTTTTGTTTCTTTGTCAACTTTGTGTTCCACATATGAGTGAAATATGGTTCTTGGGTTTTTTTTTTTGTTTGGCTTATTTCACTTTGCATGATGGTCTCAAGGTCCATCCATGTTGCCATAAATAGGTCTACTTCATCCTTTCTTATGATTGAGTAACATTTTATTGTGTATATGTACCAGAGCTGCTTTATTCAGTCATCTATCAAAGGACACTTTGGCTGTTTCCATGAATTGGCCACCATGAATAGTGCTATGATGAACTTTGGGGTACATATATCTTTGCGAACTAAGGTTTTCATATTTTCTGGGTAAGTATCCATAAGAAAAGTTGCCAGGTCATTATGATAACTCTATCTTAGTTTTTTGAGGAACCTCCAGATTGTCTTCCATAGTGATTGTAACAGTCTGCATTTACACCACCAGTGTATGAGGGTTTCTTTTTCTCCACACTCTCTCTAATAGTTGTTGTTCCTGGTCTTGTAGATAATAACCCTTCTAACAGATGTGAGGTGGTATCTTCTTGTGGTTTAGATTTGCATTTCTCTGATAGCTAGTGAAGTTGAGCATTTTTTCATATATCTGTTGGCCAATTTGTATGTGTTCCTGGAAGAAGTGTCTGTTTAGGTCTCCTGTTCATTTTTTCATTGGATTGCTAGTTTTTCTGTTGTTGAGTGGTACAAGTTCTTTATATATTTCAGATATTATCCCCTTATCAGAGGCATTGTTGGCAAATATTTTCTCTCATTTTGTTGGGTGTCTCTGCTTTGTTGATGGTTTCTTTTGCTGTTCAGAAGCCTTTTAGTTTGATATAGTTTCATTCATTTATTCTTGCTTTTACTTCCCTTGCCTTTGAGCATTAAATCCTCCCTAAACTCAAGGTCTATGAGTTTAGTTCCAATGTTTTCTTTTATACAGTTTATTGTTTTGGGTCTTATATAGAGTTCTTTAATCCATTTTGAGTAAAACTTGGTATATAATGATAGTTTACAGTTAACATGCATTCTTTTGCATGTGGTTTTCCAATTTTCCCAGCACCATTTACTGAAGAGGCTTTCTTTTCCCCATTGTATATTTTTTTGCTTCTTTGTCAAAAGTTATCTGTCTAAATATATATTTGTGGGCTTATTTCTGGGTTTTTAATTCTCTTCCTTTGGTCTCTGTGTTTATTTACTTGCCAATATCAAGCTGTTTTGATTATTGCTGCTTTGCAGTATAGGTTGAAAACGAGGAGTGTCATACCTCCAGCCTTATTCTTTTTATGAAAGATTGCTTTGGCAATTCTGGGTCTTTTTGTTGTTCCATACAAATCTGATGATTCATTTATCTATTTCTTTAAAAATTTATGTGAAATATTAATGAGAATTTCATTAAGTCTGTATATTGCTTTGGGTAATATGGCATTTTAAATTTGTTGATTTTTCAGATCCATGAGCACAGAATATCTTTCCATTTCTTTGTGTCCTCTTCAATTTCTTTTAGTAGTGTCTTATCATTTTCAGTGTATAAGTTCTTCAAGTATATTTCTAGGTATTTATTTCTGCAACTGCAAAAGGTATTGTTTTTCTTATTTTTTTTCCTGAAGTTTTGCTTTTGGTATATAAAACTGCAATTAATTTTTGTATATTGATTTTATATGTAATTTTACTGTATTTGTTTATTAATTCCAATATTTTTATGTGGAGTCTTTAAAATTTTCTACATAACAAATCATGTCATCTCCAATAAGTGACAGTTTAAATTCTCTCCCAATTTGATTGCCTTTTATTTCTTTCTCTTGCCTGGCTATAACTTTCAGTACTATATTGAATAGCAGTGGTGAGAGAGAACATTCCTGCCTTGATCCTGATTTTAGGATAATAGATTCCAGTTTTCCCCCATATAGTACGATATTAGCTGAGTATTTGTCATGTATGGGCTTTATTATGTTGAGGTACTTTCCTTCTATGCCTTATTTTATTCAGTGTTTTCATCATAAATAAATGTTGTATCTTGTCAAATGCTTTTTCTGCATCAATTGATATAATCATATAGTGTTTTATCTTTTATTTTTTTATTTGGTGTGTATCACATAGATCGATTTGCATATGTTTAACCATCTTTGTGTTCATGGGATGAATTCTACTTGATAGTGGTGTATAATATTTTCAATGCATTGTTGAATTCTATTTGCTAGTATTCTGTTCAGGAGTTTTGCACTTATTTTTATTTGAGATATTGGTCTATAGTTCTGCATTTTTTTTTTTTTGGTTATTCTTGCCAGGCTTTGGTGTTAGGGTTACGTTTGCATCATGGATTGAGTTGGGAAGTATTCCCTCTTATATAATTTTTGGAAGATTTTGAGGATAGGCATTATATCCTCTTTGAATGCTTTTATTTTAATTCATTTTTATTGTTAGACTTATTGGGGTGACATCTGTTAGCAAGGATTACATAGCTTTCAGGCATACAATTATAGAGTGCATTGTCAACTTGTTATATAAGTTGACCACCTAGTGTGAGTTCTCTTTCCATCACCTTGTATTTAGTTTCACCCCCTCCTTTCCCACCCTTCCCCTTTCTCCCCTCTCTAACCCACTCATCCCCAAATAAACATTAAATAATCGATTGTGTCCATGGGTTATTTGTTTGTTCATTTCTTTTTTCTTTGTTGCTTTCAGTTTTATATTCTGCATATGAGTGAAATCATACAGTTCTTTGTTTTTTCTCTCTGGCTGATTTCACTAAGCATGATGATTTTCAGATCCATACATTTTACTGCAAATGACAATATTTCAACTTTTCTTACAGCTTCTTTATCCAGTCATCTGTCACAGGGCACTTTGGTTGTTTCCATGTTTTGGCCACCATGAACAGCACTGCGATGAACATTGGGGTACATAAGTCTTTGCGGACAAAGGTTTTCAAGTCTTTTGGGTAGATCCCCAGAAGGGGGATTGCTGGGTCAAATGGTAGCTCCATTCCCAGTTTTCTGAGAAACCTCCACACTGCCTTCCACAGTGGTTGTACCAATTTGCATTCCCACCAGCAGTGTACCAGAGTTCCATTTTCTCCACATCCTCTCCAGCACTTGTTATTCCTTGATAATAGCCATTCTCACAGGTGTGAGGTGGTATCTCATTGTGGTTTTGATTTGCATCTCCCTGATAGCTAATGAAGATGAGCATTTTTTCATATGTCTGCTGGTCATTTGTATTTCTTTGTGGGAGAAGTGTCTGTTTAGTTTTTCTGTCCACTTGTACATTCGATTGTTCATTTTTTTTGTTGTTAAGTCTTATTAGTTTTTTATATATTTTAGATATTAGACCCTTATTTGATGCATTATTAGCAAATATTTTCCCCCATTCAGTTGGCTGTCTCTTTGCCTTGTTGATGGTTTCTTTTGCTGTGCAAAAGATTTTTAGTTTGATATGGTCCCATTCATATAGTTTTGCTTTTACTTCCCTTGCCTTTGAGGTATTGTTCATGAACTCTTCCTTGAGTCCTAGCTCTATAAGTTTAGTTCAGATGTTTTCTTCTATACAGTTTATTGTTGCAGGTCTTATATGAAGGTCTTTAATCCATTTTGAGTTAATTTTTGTATATGGACAGAGTTCACAGTTCAGGTTCATTCTTTTGCAAATGTTTTTCCAGTTTTCCCAGCACCACCTAATAAAGAGGCTGTCTTTTCCCCATTGTATGTTTTCTTGCTCCTTTATTGAAAATTATTTGTCCATAAATTTGGATTTATTTCTGGGTTTTCAGTTCTGTTCCATTGGAATGTAATGCCACCAGCCTTATTCTTTTTATGTAATATTGCTTTGGCAATTTGAGGTCTTTTATGGTTCCATGTAAATCTGATAACTCTTTTATTTATTTCACGAATGTATGATTGTGGGATTTTGATGGCTATTGCATTAAATCTGTAGATTGCTTTGGGCAGAATGGCCATGTTAACAATGTTAAGTCTTCCTATCCATGAACAGGGGATATTTTTCCAGCTCTAAAAGTCTGTTCCAATTTCTTTCAAAAAAGTCTTATAGTTTTCTGTGTATAAGTCTGTCACATTCTTCGTTAAGTTAATTCCCAAGTATTTCATTCTTTTTGTTGTGATAGCAAACGAAATTGACTTCCTTATTTCTTTTTCTGAGGATTTGTTGTTTGTATATAGGAATGCTATTGATTTTTGTATATTGATTTTGTATCCTGCGACTTTACTATATTCATTTATTGTTTCTAATTGTTTCCTGGTGGAATCTTTGGATTTTTTTATATAAAGGATCATACCCTCTGCAAATAGTGACCATTTGACTTCTTCCTTCCCAATTTGGATACATTTGATTCCTTTCTCTTGCCTGATTGCTGTGGCTCGAACTTCCAGTACTATATTAAATAGCAGTGGTGACAGGGGGCATCCCTGTCTTGTTCCTGATTTTAGGGGAATAGGCCTCAGCTTTTCCCCATTCAGTATGATGTTAACCAAGGGCTTGCCATATATGGCCTTTATTATGTTGTGATAGTTTCCTTCTATACCTATTTTATTTAGTGTTTTGATCATAAATGGATGTTGTATCTTGTCAAAAGCTTTTTCTGCATCAATTGAAATGACCATATGGTCTTTATCTTTGATTTTGTTTATGTGGTGTATCACATTGATTGATTTTCGTATGTTGAACCATCTTTGTGCTCCCAGGATGAATCCCACTTGATCATGATGTATGACCTTTTTGATGCATTGTTGTATTCTATTTGCTAATATTTTGTTTAGGATTTTTGCATCTGTGTTCATCAGAGATATTGGTCTTTTTTTGTGTTGTCTTTGCCAGGCTTTGCTATTAGGGTAATGTTGGCCTCATAGAGTGAGTTGGGAAGTACTGCTTCCTCTTCAATTTTTTGGAAGAGTCTAAGGAGGATAGGTGTTAATTCTTCTTTGAATGCATGGTAGAACTCGTTGGTGAAACCATCTGGTCCCAGGCTTTTGCCTTTAGGGAAATTATGGATAGTCATTTCAATCTCTTTGCTATTGATTAGTCTATTTAGATTATCCCGTTCTTCTTGGTTCAGTCTAGGTAGGCTGTAAGTTTCTAGAAACTTGTCCATTTCTTCTAGGTTGTTAAGTTTAGTGGCATAAAGTCCTTCATAATATTTTCTTATAATCCTTTGTATTTCTGTGGTGTCAGTGGTAATTTCTCCCCTTTCATTTCTCATTTTGGATATTTGTGTCCTTTCGCCCTTTGATTAGTCTCACCAGGGGTTTGTCAATTTTGTTGACTTTGTCAAAGAACCAGCTCTTTTTAATATTTTTTTATTGTCCTTCTGTTCTCTAATTGGTTTAGCTCTGCTTTCATTTTTACTATTTCTTTCCTTCAGCTAACTTTGGGTTTTGTCTGCTCTTCTTTTTCTTGTTCTTTAAGATGGGATGTTAAGATGTTTACATGTGATTTTTCTTGTTTCTTAAGATAGGCCTGTAGTGATGTGAATTTCCCTCCTATTACCGCTTTCTCTGTTTCCCAATAATGCTGATACCTTGTATTTTCATTGTCATTAATTTCTATATATTCTTTAATCTCATTTTTTATTTGTTCTTTTATCCAGTCCTTTTTTAATTAGCTGTTGTTTAATCTCCATATCTATGTGTTTTTTTCTGCTTTCCTTTTACAGTTGATCTCTAATTTCAAAGCTTTGTGGTCTGACAATACATTTGGTATGATTTCAATCTTCTTGAATTTTCTGAGGCCACTTTTGTGTCCCAGCATGTGATCTATCCTTGAGAGTGTTCCATGTGCACTAGTAAAGAAGGTGTAGTCTCTTTTTGCTGGATGAAGTGGCATTTAAATGTCGATTATGTCCAATTGCTGTAATGTGTCATTTAGAGCTGTTATTTCCTTATTTACTTTCTCTTTGAATGATCTACCCATGACTGTTAGTGGAGTGTTTAAGTCTCCCACAGTGATTGTGTATTTATCAGTTTCTCCTTTCAAATTTGTTATTAGTTTCTTTGTATATTTTGGTGCATCCTGGTTGGGAACATATATATTAATTAGTGTCAAGTCTTCTTGTTGTTATATTGTGCTTTTTATCATTATGTAATGTCCATCTTTGTCTTTTACTAACTTTTTTAACCTGAAGTTTATTTCATCAGATATCAATATGGCAACTGCTGCTTTTCTCTGGTTACCATTTGCTTGGAGTATTGTTTACCATCCCTTCACTCTGAGTCTGAGTTTGTCCTTATGTCTGAGATGTGTCTCTTGGAGGCAGCATATGGGTTCTGTTTTTTAATCCAGTCTGCTACTCTGTGTCATTTTATCGGTGAGTTCAGTCCATTAACATTTAGAGTGATTATCGATATGTGAGGATTTCCTGTGGCCATTACTTATTTTTTTGTTTGTTTTTGTTTTATTTTTGTTTCTTGTTGTTCCAACTTTGTTCCATTTTTCCTGATGTTTTGTTTTAGGTCAAAGAGCCTCCTTCAGTATTTCTTGGAGTGCTGGCCTTGTGCTGGCAAATTCCCTCAGCTTCTGTGTGTCTGAGAAGGCCCTTATTGCACTTTCATATCTGAAAGGTAATTTTTCTGGATAATTTATTCTTGGCCATAATTTTCTCTCTTTTAATGTTTTGAACATTGGATTCCACTCCCTCCTGGCTTGCAGAGTTTCTGCTGAGAAATCTGATGCCAGCCTGATGGGTTTTCTTCTAAAGGTTATAGTTCTTTTTTCCCTGGCTGCCTTGAGAATTGTCTCTTTGTCTTTAGTTTTGGACATCTTTAGTACCATGTGTCTTGGAGAAGATCTGTTAGGGTCCAGGTATCTAGGGAACCTGTTTTCTTCTTGGGGTTCCAGATCTTTCCATAGGTTTGGAAATTTCTCATCTACTATTTGTTTGAGTATGCTCTCTGTAGACTGCTCTGTCCGTTCTTCCATTCCTATTATCCTGATGTTGTTTTGTTTCATGGAGTCAGAGAGTTCTTGGAGAGTTCTTTTAATCCTTTTTGTTCTATATTCCTTCTCTTCCTCTTTCTGAGCTGTTTCCACGTTCTGATCTTCAATATCACTAATTCTTTCCTCTATCTGGTTGGCCTTGTTTCCTATGGCAGTTATTTTGTTTCTCACTTCTTTTATTATATTATTTATCTCTCACATTTCCTTCTTGATCTTCCTTATGTTTTGAATTTCTTTGTTAAATTGTTCCTTTTGTTCACGGAGTTCCTTTTTTTAATTTTATTTATTTATTTATTTATTTTTGCATTTTGGTATGTGGGTAGCTCCCTGACGGGGAATCGAACCCAGGCCACAGTGCTGACAGCGCCAGCGCTGAAGCCTTAAGCCACTACACCAACAGGGAACTCCAGGAGTTCCTTTTTTATGTCGTTCATCTCCTTTTTTAATGTTGTTCATCTCAGCCATGGTGTTCTGCCAGTATCTTTTCATTTGTCTTGGAGGCTTTAGAATGGCTACTTTAAATTCTCTGTCACTTAGTTCAGAAATTTCTAGGTCTGAGAAGCTCTCTTCTGGATAATTTTCATGTTCTTTCTGAGCAGTTTTAGTTTTTAAGGAATTCATCCTGTCTGCTGGGTTCTTCTCCTTTGACATAAAGTAGTATATTCAGTTGTAGTGCCCAGGAGCCCAGATTGGTACTTTTGTGGTGTCTTGCTGTAGGGTAGACACAATGTGGCACTGGGGGCCAAGTTTTGGGAGAGCTGGGGGTTGCTTATTTCTTATTTCGGGTCTCCTGCTACGTGTGGAGGCCATGCACATCTATCATGGTCACTCCACTTCCTGTAGTTAATTAGTTGGTTGGGGAGGCTGTAGGAAAGTGGAGTGGCCAATAAAAGGCGCTCCAGGGCAGCTCTACCTTCTGCTCTATGCTGGGGAAGCTGGGTGATATGGGCCAAGGCTGCCCCTTCTGGCTGGGGCAAATGCTATCAAATCCGCCTTTCTTCCCTGGCCTGCTTCCACAGCTAAAGGTTAGGGCAGAGTCTGCAGGCTCGCACTGCTTTTAGGACCCAGGTACGTGTGACCAGGCGCATGCGCAAGTCTGAAGCTGAGGGTCTTACCTGGCAGTAGGAAGGCAGCCGGCTTACCTCTGCAGCAGGCCAGGAATGGGAAATGCAGCCCTATGTAGGAGCCGTGCATGCCTGCACAGCTGCCAGCTCACCTCTGCAGTGGGCCTGGATTGGGAACCACAGCCCTGTGTAGGAGCTATGCACCCCTGAGTGGCAGCTGGCTTGGCTCTGCAGTGGGCCGGGAACCAGAATGACAGCCCTATGTAGGTGCCCTGCGCTCCTGTGCTGTGGGTCGCAAGGGAGCTGAGAGCCGAGAGCTGAGAACCGAGAGCCGAGGTGTTATCTCTTCAGTTCAGAGTCCTCACTCAGCCCTGCTACCACTCAAAAGTTCTAGAGGCTGGCTCCCAAGCTCTGTCCCCAATACGCTGCTCCAAAGTCCAGCTTCCCCCCCAGTCTCCCACTGTTCTGCCACTTTGCTAGGGCTTTTCCTCTTGTCACCTCTTGGTCTTCCCCTTCCTGTGTGCTGTGCTGCTCCTGGATAGTCAGCCGCGATCGGGTCCTGTTGTAATCCGTCTTTGCTCCCTTCCCTCTCTCCCACTCGCCCCCTTCTCTCCAATCTTCAGGTGTTTACTTATGATGCGTGGATTTCTCAGCTGCCCTTTTGTCACTCAGGGTCCTCTTTCTTGGTTCCTGGTTGGCCGTTCAATTGTGTTTTCTGGGCGAGGCTTTAGGGACCTCCTCTCCAGTCGCCATCTTGCCCTCTCTCCTGAATGCTTGATAAAACTCATTTGTGAGACTGTCTGGCCCTGGGATTTTGCCTTTGGAAGTTTTGTATGATTGTTTTAATTTTCTTACTGTTGATAGTTTTCTCTAGATTATCTAGTTCTTCCTTTTCAGTCTTGGTAGACTATATATTTCTAAAAACTTGTCCATTTCATGATGATTGTTAAATTTGGTAGCTTATAGTCCTTCATTATATTTTCTTGTGATTCTTTGCATTTTTGTGGTATCAGTGGTTAATTTCCCCCCTTTTATTTCTAGTTTTGGTTATTTGTGTCTTTTACTTCTGCCCCTTTGTGAGCCTAGCCAGGGGTTTGTCCATTTTATTTATTTTTTTCAAAGAAGCAGCTCTACATGGCATTAATTTTCTCTACTGTTTTTCTGTTCTCGATTCCATTTAATTCTGCTCTTATTTTTATTATTTAAGATGGGATGTTAGGTTGTTTACTTATACTTGTTCTTGTTTCTTGAGATAGGCTTTTAATGATACATATATCATATATTTCCATCTTAGTATTGCTTTTGCTGCATCCCAATAATTATGTTATGTTGTATGTCATTGTCATTAGTTTCTATGTATTTTTTAGTTTCTTTTTTTTTTTGTTCTCTGATCCAGTCATATTTTAGTAACATGTTGTTTAATCTCCATGTATGTGGTTTATTTTTTCCCAGTTGATTTTTAATTTCAAGGCTTTGCTTTGTATGGTTTCAATCTTTTTGAATATGCTGAGGCTAGTTTTGTCTCCCAGCATATTGTCTATCTTTGAGAATGTTCCATGTGCACTTGAAGAGAATGTATAGTCCTGTGTTGTAGGATAGACTATATAATTGACATAATTGTTGTAATGTACCATTTAGAGCTGATAGTTCCTTATTTATTTTCTCTTTGGATAATCTGTCTATGGCTGTCAATGGGGTGTTTAGGTCCCCTACTATAATTGTGTTTTTGTCAGTTTCACCTTTTAGATCTTTAAGCAGTTGCTTTGTAAATTTTGGTGCATTTTTTGTTGAGGGCATATACATTGATGAGTATCATGTATTCTTGCTGTTATATTGTCTCCTTTATCATTATAAAATATCCATCTTTTTATCATATTTTATCCTGGTCTCTTTAACCAGATATATATAGCAACTCCTCCTGCTTTTCTCTAGATGCTATTTGCTTGGAGTATTGTTTTCTACCCCTTCACTTTTAGTCTGTGTTTGTCCTTGTGGTTGAGGTCTGTCTTTTTGAGACAGTATGTAGATGGGTTTTATTTTTTAATCCAGTCAGATACTCTGTGCTTTTTTATTGGTGAGTTCAGTTCCGTTACATTTATTTATTTTTTTCTCTTTTTTTTATTGGGGTGACATCTGTTAGCAAGGATTACATAGATTTCAGGCATACAATTCTACAGTGCATTGTCAACTTGATGCATAATCAGTTCACCACCTAATGTGACTTCTATTTCCATCACCTTATATTTAGCTTCCCCCCTCCTCTCCCACCCCCTCCCCTTTCTCCCCTCCCTAAAATGTTTATTTGGGGATGAGTTCAGTTACATTTAGAGTAATGATTTACTTATGAAGATTTCTTATGCCCATTTTGTCTTAAGTTATTTGGTTGTTTAGTGTCTCAATTTCTTCTTTGCTTTTTTATCACTGTCTGCTTTTTTAGTTTGATGGCATTCTATGATTTTTTTTTTCTTTTGTTTTCTCACTGTATTTTTGGGGTTTGTGGTTCTGTTGTTTTTTTTTTTTTTCAATGTGGTTACCATGAGATTTATGAAAAGAAAAATTTTACATATGCAGTGGCTCCTTTTCTTATGCATACTTTTAATTTCTATTCTCCTTTCAGAATTTAAATCTTTACTTCTTCCTTTTTTATGTTCATGCTTTCCCAAGTTTTTGCCATATATTTTGGCTGTTTGTTTCAGGTTGGGTATCCTCTTTCAGCATTTCCTGGAGTGCTGGACTTGTGTTGGAGAATTCTCTCAGCTTCTGTGTGTCTGAAAAGGTCTTTATTTATCCTTAATATCTGAAAGATAACTTTGCTAAATAAATTATTTTTGGCTCATAGTTTCTCTCTTTTAATATTTCAAATATATGATTCCACTCCCTTCTGGCTTGAAGAGTTTGTGCTGAGAAATCTGCTGAGAGTCTTATGAGCTTTCCTTTGATGGTTATAATATTGTTTTCAGACTCAAGAATTTTTTGTTTGTTTTTGATTTTTGACATCTTCAATATAATTTGCCTTGGAGAATGTCTGATTGCATATAGGTATCTAGGGATCTTTTTTTGTATTTTGTTATTTTGTTTTGTTTTCTAGAATTTGGGATTTCAGTTCTTTATACAGGTTTGGAAAGTTTTCATGTATTATTTCTTTCATTAAGCTCTCATTAGAATTCTCATTTGAATTAATTCAAACAGAATTAGTTCTGTTTCCTCTGGTATTTCTATCATTGTAACTATTTTTTTAATGGAATCGATCTGTGTAGAAATCTTTCTTATTTTTTTTTTTTTGTTTCTCACATTTGTCTTTTATCTTCGGTTCAATCTCCATGTTTCTATCATGTATGTCACTAATTCTTTCTTTCATCTTTTTTTTTCCTGCTTCCTGTGTTAGTTAGTTCATGCTTTATTTCTTTTATTGCATTCTTTATTGTTCATATTTTTTATTTTTTAATAGTTTTAATATCTTTGTTACAACATTCCTTTCTGAGATCACTTGTCTTGGTCTGAGTAATCTGCTAACATTCCTTGAGTTCTCTGAGTATTTTTAGAACTGCAGTCTTGAATTCTGTGTCAGTTAGGTCACATATTTCCAAATCTGTGTGCCTTGCTCGCTCACCCTGAGTAGACAGACCTGTGTTAGGCCTGGGGGACTTCTGAGAAAACTTCCATTGTCCCTGACCTTGAGGAGCTCAAACACTAAAAACAGAGATGGACACAGTATGATAGAAAATCAATGTTAAGGAGAGCAGGTTGTAAAAAACAAACAAACAAAAAAAAAACAAAACAAACAAAAAAAACACAAAAGCTCCTAGGTAAGTCTAAAAAACCTCTGGTGTGATATTTGTTTTATCACTTCAAGGCAAGAAGAGTGAGTCCTGTATCAGCCTGAGAAGGGTATGCCTGAGTTGGAGAGAAAGTGGCAAAAACTCAGAGGCTTAAAAATTTGACCAAACAATAGGTAAGAAAAATTCCAGTGTGGCTAAAGAGAGATTGAAGGAGAAAAGAACAGGGTGAAACCCAGGCCTATTAGC
The DNA here is from genome assembly GCA_004026885.1 of Lyroderma lyra. Lineage (NCBI taxonomy): Eukaryota > Metazoa > Chordata > Mammalia > Chiroptera > Megadermatidae > Lyroderma > Lyroderma lyra. The sequence goes on along the minus strand of PVJL010010147.1, from coordinate 37,142 downwards.
ACATGCTGGTTCTCTGTGAGTTGCAGCAATCTCCGAACATGGTACTTCAAAGAAGGAACATTAACAGTCTTACATTGTCTGTGACCAGGCTCCAAGCTCATCAGACATTGAAGCCTCTGCCTCAAGGTTTCTGAGAGGGCTGGGCTAAATTGTCAACAGAGGTTTACTTAAAGTGGTGTCAGTTTGCAAGGTTATGCAGAAAATATTGGTGGGATTAAGTTTAGATAGAAACCTATGTCTTTTTTGTCTGTGGGCTTTAATTCTCTGTGATTTCTTTGATCTGGGATCTCATAGGGCAGCTCAAAATATGTGACTTTTTCTTGCCTAAACATAAGATCAGAAAGACTAAGACAGACACAAACAGAGAATGACACTGAGGAAAATAGACCAAGAAAGACATACATACAGAGATAAACAGCAATCAGGAGAAAGACACAAAAATAGAGAGAGACAGAGTAAACAAGAGAACCAGCAGTCATTAACTTCTTATATCTCAGTTATAAAAATGAGACTTTATTATTTTGCCCTATCCTATTTTTTAGAAGTAAGTCAAAAAGTTTGTTTATTCTCAAAGGGAGGGGCTTTTAAAGGGATATGTGGCATGGAGTCAAGAAAGGTGGCAGTCACTCTGTTGTTGCTTACAACATAGACAGAGTTGAGGCATGTGGTCATGAGAATAAACATAAAATAAGCCAATAAAAGGTTTAGCGCCAAAGGTAATGATGTTGGTGTTTTTCATTAGCTAAATTCTCCTGGGACACAAAAATGAGGGGCAGTGACAGTTAATGGATACCTGAATAGAGATAGTCTATGTGTTCTGTGTTCTGCCCAGTGCCCCTATAATCACCCCACTGTCACATTGGCACTTGAAGTAACATGATTTCAACTCAGGTGTTCTAGGCACTACAGGTTTTATATGTCTAATGACAACCTGCACATGAGATGTTAGAACAACCCACATTGTGCAGATAGAGACAATAAAAGTTTCTGAGAGGACATGATTTTTGATATTCACATTGCTCGTGAGAAGAGGTGTGATGTCTGAACCCAACTCTGGTCCTCAAAGCCGGAGCTCCAGTCGAACCCAGAACACCCTGGGACTGTAGAGTTGACTGTGTTCATGTAACTGAGTATGGACTTGGTGTGGGGTGGAAAGGGTAAATTCACAAACTCAGAGGGGCCTTAAATATGTTTTATCTGAAAAGAAAGCTCAGGTACCTCACTTCAGTTACCTCACTTCCTGATTGTAAAGCCCTACAGTACCTGGTTACCAGACAGGTACATTCTAAAACAACCTATGCCAAGTTCACCTGGCTGGAGACACTACACATAGTAAAATATGTATTTGGTGTGTTGCCAAGTTCCCAGGCACTCACCTTAACGATTTTAATAGTTATTAGTTTTTCTATTGCTTCAGACATTTTGTCAGGTCTCATCTAGATTTCTCTGGTAATTTATTTGAAAAAACCAAAGATACACATAAAGGTCTAGGTCAATGTAGTCCAGGCGAGGCCACCACTGTGATCTCACCCTAGCAATTCTCAGCCCCCTCCGTGTGTGTGTGTGTGTGTGTGTGTGTGTGTGTGTGTGTGAAAATGTGTACTCATGTTGGGAGAAAACCACCTGGGTATGAGTTTGATAAAAAGGGTTCAGATTTTCTGGGGGTAAGTCGTTTAAACACCCCCAGTAAAGGCTATCTGAGGAAAATCGGGGTGGGATTTAAACTTATTATCTGTGTTCCCTCTCTCTCTCTCTCTCTCTCTCTCTCCATACTCACACATGGTAATGAGTAATTTGATGTGAGAAACATGACCTTCAAAATGAGATTTCAAAAATATTCTAAAGCCGGTTAACTGCAAAGTTTTTTTTTTATTAAATTGGACTCAATTATTAACACCAATGCAATTAGTAAGTACTGTGAGCAAACATGTTTCAAACATTTGTAGAAAAAAATATTAATATTAAGCATTCTGCTAGGAAAGCAGAGCTACAGCCAGAGCTGAGAAGAATATTTCTCCAATCAGGTACATGAGAACTGAATTTCAGAGAATCTGTAGAACCTTCAACACATATTTAAAAAGGTGTGTAGGAAGGTGTTTTACATGGATGTTATTCTGACTTTTCCAAAATGCTTCTAGCCTAACAGCACATTGTATTCATCTGAGTGTTTATTTATTTTAATAATTTTTTTTATGAGGTAGTTCCCTGCCTGGCAATCGAACCCAGGCCACAGCATTGACAGCGCTGAAGCCTAACCCACTACACCACCAGGGAACTCCCATATCTGTATTTTAAACTTCCTAAATAGCTTCTTGCAAACCATGTACATACTAATGGTGTTTTAGTAATGAAATTGCTACAGATTGATGAAAACCTACAGTGAAGTGCCTGACAGGCTTGCATAAACAGGTTCTGTAAAGCATTTAGTAATTCATTTTGAGTGCAGTATATGATAAAGGATTAACACACCTCCTCATTTCTAATTCAAAAGTATAGCTGGTGGCCTCAGATTCCACCAATATTCATGATTTAATAGGTGACTTGCAAAGATTCAACCTAGTGACATTTTATTAAATAGAACTTGCATCCTTAGTAATACATTCAGTGACTGCTTTTTGAGGGACCACAAATTCAGGAAATCAAAAAGTGAAGTGTTCCAACAGGCTTGAAACCTAATATAAAGAAATCAAGTATTTCTAAATGTATTTATGATAGTTTATAATGAGTGAATGGAACAATCTAATTTAGTCATGCATGAGAAAAATATTTGTCCTTTATTGATCTCAATACCCATTATCAGAATATTTACTGCAAGATAATTCAGCTCAGTGTATTACTTTTTTACTAAATGGAACTTGTCCTGCAATTGGTATGAAAATATTTTTTAGTCACTATCTGCACACTGGTGCACAAATTCAGGATGAGGTTACTTCATTTAAGAGTGGCATAAAAATTAGTGGCTTCTACTCAGTAAAGTAGAAAAGAAACTGAGCCTTTCAAGACCAAGTCCTACCCCTTTAACTGGCACCACTTACCTATACAGAAACAAAATGACCAACTGCCAACACACATCTTTCTCACACATATTAAAAATAGAAAAATACATAGGATCACACACTAAACAAATACTGACATATAAATAAACAAAAACCCAGAAATACACATGTGCAGAAGATCACAGTGACATACCAAAACTAATGTGCACATACTTATAAAGATATAAACACACATAAATGCCAAACCAGCACCTATGCCTATAGGCCTAAGGGAGTCTTACATTCATTGGATACTTGATCAGAACTTCAAGACCATGGCTTTCCCCATGCATTAATCACTTCCCTCTTGCTAATTAAAATCACTTGCCTTTCAATCAACTACTTCAGTAGACACCCAGTCTTCCCTAAGCAGAACAATTTTTAGTGTAGGTACTACTCATATTGTGGTCACCCAGGTAACTAAATTTTCAAGCCATTTCCATTTAGCCCCTTATCAGTGGCACTTTATTTTTCATTGGCACTCAAAAAAGCCAGGAATAGGCTTTCTTTGGCATTGGAGGCCTGTCCTTAATGTATAGCTTTCATTGAGCCCACTGTTGAATTCTCACTCCTGGAGGGGTGAAGCAGGGACCCTAGAATTTTTGAGAATTTTTTACAGCATGCCCTGACTAATTTTCAAAGCTCAAGAAAATGCACTCAGCACCCAGATTTTCCAGAGTATTTCTGAACCAACTGGATTTTGGGCTGGTTGCTTTCTCATGAGTCTATTACCTTCTGCTGCCTTTACATTTTGTGTACAAGGAACAGTGAGGTCTCAAAAGCTTTCCGCAGCCATTGATGCCTAGTTTACCACAAGGCAAGGCACCTACTACGTGATCAACTCATTTAAAATTTACCAACTTGGCTCCAGGAAGCCACACCGATTTAGCACCAGTTGGGCAATGCACTGACTGTGAAGGAGTGGCAGGAATCTCTGGGAGGAACCCTGCCAACTAAAGTAGCAGGTATGGGGACACAGTGCACCTACCTGAGAAAAGATGGCAGCAGCAGGATCAGTGGCAGCAGTAGCAGATGCAGCACATGGAATAGCAAATGAAAATCTGAGTTACCAAGGTATTTTTGGCAGGCTGACTAAAGCCAGGGCTTCTTACTCTCAGGCAGTGTGAAAGTTTTCCACAAACCTCCAAGATAAGAGACTTTCTTATTATTTTTTGAGCTAATATATCCCTATCATTTGCATGGTACCTACCACGCTTGTGTAAAATTACTCTAAAACAGAAGCAGTAGCACCATGTGACATTCTGTGTGTCCCCTGCCTTATGGCAACATGGATTGTTAATTATTAGCTTCCATTTCCACAATGTAAGCTGCTCAGAGACAGAAAGGAGCTCAGAGACAATTTTATTATTTATTCAGCTACTATGACTCTAGCACTTACCCTAAACAGGGTTTTATTAGACTTAGGGTGGCTGCTAAAAAGACCCACATGGTCTCTGTCATTCAGGAGCTCAAACTCTAAAGAGAGAGATGGACACAAAATAAAAGAAAATCTGTTTTGAGAAAAAAGATTGCTGTAAGGAGGACCAGATTTCCTAGGTGAGTCCGAAAGACCTACCATGTGTGCTGTTACCAGAGGCCAATTAGAGTCGGCCCTGCATAAGTCTTGGAACAGTGTGTTAAAATGGGGGAGCTCAAGTGGCATAGACTTAGAGGCAGTAAAATAATTGGCTAGAGAAGAGGTGAGGAATAAGCCAGCTGTCTGTAGAAACCTAGGGAAAAAAAAGGCAGGTACACACTGGGGCATGCCAGGATATACTGGTTGTGTGATGAGTGTCAGAAGTCTTCTAACTTAGCACTTACAGAAATAAATATGCATCATCTCAAATCTGTTACCATGTGAAACACTTGGCATAGCTGGGAACCTCTGCTTCAAGGTTTCCCGGGAGACTAGGCTGCAGTGTCAACTTAGTGTCACCTGCAGAAGAATCTGTTTGTGGGATCACGCATGAATCATTGGCACAATTAAGTTTAGACAGGAATTTCAGTCTTATCTGTCTTTGGGCTGCAACCCTGTATAAATTTGTGTGTGTGTCTGTGTGTGTGTGTGTGTGTGTGTGTGTGTGTGTGTTTCAGAATATTTACACTTGCATCTTCAGAAAATGGAATAAGAGAGATAAAGACAAACATACACAGAGATACACAATGAAGAAAAAAGACATAAAAATATACACATGCAGAAAGACACAAAGACAAAGAGAAAGAGACACAGAAGGAGAAAGACACAGAGAGACAAAAATGACATAGAGAAACCAAATACTGAGGAAGCCATCAATCATAAACTTCTTAAATCTCAGTTTTGGAATGACACCCAACCTTTTTGCCCTACTCTGTGTTTTAGAACCCAGTCACAAAATCTGTTAGTCCTCAAGAGATAAGATTCCTACAGAGATGTGTGATGGTGTGTCACATATGCTGGCAGCCACTGCACAGTGGTCCACCATATAGGCTGAGATGAGAAACTTGACCATGAAACTAAATATAAATGGTGTCAGACAAAAATTTTATGCAGCAGAAAATAATGTTGAAATTTTAATTTATTTTAACTTTTCTGGGACACTGGCAGGTAAAGCATTGAGAGTCCCTAAATGCCAGAGGTCACATAGCTTATAGTGGTTGTGTTCTGTGGTTGGCCCAACACTCTTTTCATCACCCACTGTAACATCTGAGCCTGAGGTCACTTGACTACATTTCAAATGTTCCAGAAACTATAGGTTTCTATAGGTCTAATGACCTATAGACACCTGTGAAGATGGGAGAATGAGCAACACAATACAGGAAAATAGATTGAGGAAGATTGGAGAGGAATTATTGTCTAGTGTCACATCTCTGGTGAGAAGAAAGTTCTAGGACTGAGCCCAGCACTGGGTTCTCAAAGCCCAAGGCTTTAACTAAACCAAAGCCTCCTTGGGGCTATGGGGTGGGCAGTGTTTGTATAACTGTCCATTGACTTAGTGTGGGGTTGATGATATGAAGTTACCAACACACAGAGACCTTAAAGAGATCTCGTCTGAGGAGAAAGCCCACATAAAAAAACACTAGGTGGTGACCTCATATCATGATCATGGAGCCCAACAGAATTTAAAACCTTGGTTACCAGGCAACCACACTTTGAAAAAGAGCCTGCTCAGCTCACTTGTTTGGAAACACTTTGTAGCAGTGTTGTTCAAACTTTTGGCTTCCCTGGGCCACATTGGAAGAATTGTCTTCCAATACAGTAACACTAATGACAGTTGATGAGCTAACAATAGAGCACAAAAATTCTCATAATGTTTTAAGAATTTGTGTTAGGCCATATTCAAAGCTGTTCTGGGCCGCGGGTTGGACAAGCCTGCCTTACAAATTAAAATTTTTACTTGTTGGGTCCTCAAGTTTTCAGGCAGTGTCCTCAAAAGAACCTCACATAAAATCCTTTTTTTTTTTTTTTGGCTTCAGCATTAAATTAGTCCTCACCTTAGATGGCTCTGGCTAATTCCTTTGAGAAAATTAAAGGTAATACAATCCAAGGCAGTCCAGTTCAATCTAGGGCACCACTGTGATACCATATGGTATGCCATATGTTTGTGTGTGTGTGTGTGTGTGTGTGTGTGTGTGTGTGTGTGTGTAAGTATAAGAGTCAATGTTGGCAGGGCACACACAGAGAAGGAATTGGCTTATAAGGGATCAGAGGCCTTGGAATATGGTTATGTTCACACTCCAGGTTAAAACTAAGTGGAATATACATGGTTAGAATTTAAACTGATTTCCAGTTTGCTTTCAATGCATATATGGAAATTAATACTGTGATGTGAGAAACATGACTTTGAAAATGAGGTTTCAACAAGGTTCTAGCACTGGTTAACTGAAAAATGTCCTTTTTTACATTGGAACTAAAGCAAAAACACTAAGGCAGCTAGAAAGCTCTGTTAAAAATCTTATTGAATATTTGTGAGAGAATTTTACCCGTAAGCATTCTGCTAGGAAAGCTGTCATGTTGCCTCGGTTGAAAAGAATAATTTTGCAAACAGCTCAGTACTCATTATCAACATAGTTATGACCAAAAATTTTAGCTTACTTTTTAATTTCCCTTAATTGAACTTTTACCTTTTGTAATTCACATTTTACATTATGTTTTAAAATGGATATAAAAATATACCTGCACACTGGCAAATGTCACTTTAAGTCAAGCATAAAAAAATCAGATTTTTAGTCAGGTGAAAAAGGAATAACTGGAGATTTCAGCAGCATGGCTTGATTTTTGGCTGACAACACTTGCACACATAGATACAAAAAGATTGATGTCAGCACACATCCTTCTCACCCATATCACACATACTAAAATACAAAAGATCACACACAATAGATACATAATAGATACTCACACATGAATAAGTAAAAACTATAGCTTCACACTTGCAGAAGATACCATATCACATTAACTTTTTCACTGATATACAATTACTTAGACGCTAGTAGGCAGTAATATTACAAAACTTGTCTGTATACACTCATACAGATATACAAACTTTGGTTGCCAGATCAAGATATGTGCTTGCAGGCCTAAAAGAACATTACATTTGTTGGCTTCTTGATCAGCATTTCTAAGACCCTAGCTTTTCCCCTGAATAAATCACCCTCTGTTGCCTCTTAAAATAACTTGTCTTTAAGCCAACTTTTGAAGTTAATGTCCAGCATTGCCTAAGCAAAGTTTCAGTGTAAGCTCTGCCCTTCCAGGAGTCACCCAGGTACTTGATTTTCAAAGCCATTCTCAGTTGGCCTTGTATCATAAGACCTTTACATGTCATTGCCTTCTAAAGAGGCTACATATAAATTCCTCTTGGCACAGAAGCCCTTTTCCATATATCCAGCTACTTCTGATCTAGCTATAGTTTTCTTGCCCCTGGAAAGATTAACCATGGTGTCTGGAATCAATGGGGATTCTTCTGGGGAGATCTGACTAATCTTTAAGGCTTGACGCTATGCTCTCAGGACATAGCTGTTCCTGGAACTTTCCCAGACTGGCTGGATCGTGTGCTGCTCACTTATTTGAGGGCTTTTTCTACCCTCCACCTTTACACTTTTTGTCTTGAAAGCTGTGAGGGCTGAAAAGCACCCTACAGCTGAAGGTACATTGGTCTGCAACAGAGTGACCCCTGTGTAATCAAATCAGTCAATTGTATCCAACATGGCCTAAATTGTATCCAACATGGTGTAGGGCGAAGCATGCAAAATTTGCACAAGTTGGGCCTTATATCAACTGGTGAAGGACAGTAGGGTGCATGGGGCAAAAACCAAACCAAATACACTAGCTTGTGTGGAGTCATAGGACTGTTACCTGGAATGAGGCTGCAGCAGCTGGAACAGGGCAGCAGTAATAGCAGCAGTGTAGGGTAGAACAGATGGTAATCACAACCAGGAGGTTTATGTTTGACAGCTGGACTACAGCTGGGACCTCTTATATGTGCATGAAAATTCTCCACTTGCAGCTTATCCCACATCTAAAAGTAGTGAAAACTGCCTGCAACTGCAATACCACAGGGTGGGAAATAAAGGTGAGTCATGGAGGGGAGAAATAGAGTTTTGAAGGTACCAGATGGAGAAAGAAGCAAGTGCTTTTTAAAATGAGGGCAGATACATCTCACTTTGCAGTAATCTTGAGCTGTTCTTGCTTAAGGCTGCAATTCTGAAGCTGATCAATGAAGAGCAGACTGTGCCCACTTTGCTCAAAGACCTGAAAAGCAGAGAAGAAACAATATAGGTCATTCTGTGTATCTTATGTCTATGAGCATCATGCACCACTTATTATTAACATCCGTTTACACAATCTAAGCTACTCAAAACTGGAGGAAAATCTAGTACTTTCTTATTATTCTTTAAGCTATTAGGTCCACACACTCACTGTCAGCATTGTTGTGTTATGCTGGGAGGGGTTATTGAGAGGACCCACATAGTTCCTGCTTTCTAGGAGCTCAAAGCCTTAAGAAAAATGTAGACTGAACATGAGAACAAATATATGTGAGAGAAAAGAGTGAGTGCTGTAGGAATAACCAAAACCTCTAGTTGAGAAAAAAGACTAAAACCTATGGTGACATTTGTGCTGTGACCAGAGGAAAAATGACTCCACCTTGTTTAAGTCTGAGAACAGTGTTCTAGAGTGTGGTGGGAGCTCAAAGGATCAGAAACTCAAAGCAGAAAATAAGTTGGCCATTGAGTAGGTGACGAAGGAAGCCAGTGTGGCTGAAGACAGGTGAACGAGAGAAAGACAAGGCCAGTCCTAAGTCTGCAAGCGCATGCTAGTTATCTGCTTGGTTGCAGTAGTTCCCTAAAATAGCACTTCCAGTAGCAAATGAAGACTATCTCACAATTACTGTGACCAGGAAGCAGGCTTGGCAGAGCTGGGACCCTTTGCTTCAAGGTGTTTTAAGAGGTTGGGTTGAAATGTAAACTAAAGCTAAACGAAAAAGGTCTGCCTGTAAAATAATGCAAAAGTTATTGGCAGAATTCACTTCTGACTGGATTCACAAACTTTTCTGTCGGTGAACCACAGTCCTCTGTCAGTTATTTGCACTAAGGCCTCATAAAAAAGTATTAATATGTGAACTTTTCTTTCTAAAACATGGGCTCAGAGAAACAAAGAAAGATACATAAGAGACACAGTGAGACAAACAGGCAGAGAGAGACATACATACAGAGAGTGAGACATAAGTCAAGGAACAGACAAATGCAGGGAGAGATACAGAAAGAAAAAGGGCAGACACACAGAAAACCTTAGGTTGCTGGAGTCATAATTTTTCAGATCATAGTTTTGAAAAAGGCTCCTTATTATTTTGACCATTCTGTTCTTTAGACTTAAGTCATTAATAATGTCTAGCCTTAAAGCATGTGTGTCGTGAAATCAGGCATGCTAGCAGCCACTGTAGAATGGCCCAGCACATAGAGAGAGATGAAAAGCTTGCCTCCAAGATAAAACATAAAGTGAGTTACAGACAGGCTCTATACCAGAGAGAAAAGTGTGAGAATTTCAGTTCATTTTATTTATTTATTTTTATTTTATTTTATTTTTAACTCATTTTTATTGGTAGACTTATTGGGGTGACATCTGTTAGCAAGGATTACACAATTCTACAATGCATTGTCAACTTGATGTATAAGTTCACCACCTAATGTGACTTCTCTTTCCATCACCTTATATTTAGCTTCCCCCTCTCCTCTCCCACCACCTCCCTTTTCTCCTCTCCCTGACCCACTTTTCCCCAAATAAACATTAAACTATTGATTGTGTCCATGGGTTATTTGTTTGCTTGTTCATTTCTTTACTTTCAGTTTTATATTCTGCATATGAGTGAAGTCATACAGTTCTCTGTTTTTTTCTGTCTGGTTTATTTCACTAACCATGATGATCTCCAGGTCCATCCATTTTGTCGCAAATGGCAATATTTCATCTTTTCTTATAGCTGAGTAATATACCATTGTGTATATGTACCACAGCTTCTTTATCCAGTCATCTGTCGCAGGGCACTTTGGTTGTTTCCATGTTTTGGCCACTGTGAACAGCGCTGCAATGAACATTGGGGTACATAAGTCTTTGCGGACAAAGGTTTTCAAGTTTTTTGGGTAGATTCCCAGAAGGGGGATTGCTGGGTCAAATGGTAGCTCCATTCCCAATTTTCTGAGGAGCCTCCACACTGCCTTACACAGTGGTTGTACCAGTTTGCACTCCCACCAGCAGTATACCAGAGTTCCTTTTTCTCCACATTCTCTCCAGCACTTGTTATTCCTTGTCTTGTTGATAATAGCCATTGTCACAGGTGTGAGGTGGTATCTCATTGTGGTTTTGATTTGCATTTCCCTGATAGCTAATGAGGATGAGCATTTTTTCATATGTCTGTTGGCCATTTGTATTTCTTCATGGGAGAAGTGTCTGTTTAGTTCTTCTGCCCACTTTTCAATTGGGTTGTTTGTTTTCTTTATTGTTAAGTCTTATTAGCTCTTTATATATTTTAGATATTAGACCCTTGTCTGATGCGTTATTTGCAAACATTTTCTCCCATTCAGTTGGCTGTCTCTTTGCCTTGTTGATGGTTTCTTTTGTTGTGCAGAAGCTTTTTAGGTTGATATAGTCCCATTCATTTATTTTTACTTTTACTTCTCTTGCCTTTGAGGACAGGTTCATGAAGTCTTCCTTGAGTCCTAGGTCTATAAGTTTAGTACCAATTTTTCTTTTATACAGTTTATTGTTGCAGGTCTTATATGAAGTTCTTTTTTTAAAATTCATTTTTATTGTTAGACTTATTGGGGTGACATCTCTTAGCAAGGATTACATAGGTTTCAGGCATACAATTCTACAGTGCATTGTCAACTTGATGTATAATAAATTCACCACCTAATGTGGCTTCTCTTTCCATCACCTTATATTTAGCTTCCCCCCCTCCTCTCCCACCCCCTCCCCTTTCTCCCCTCCCTAACCCACTTGTCCCCAAATAAACATTAAACTATTGATTGTGTCCATGGGTTATTTGTTTGTTCATTTCTTTTTTTCTTTGCTTTCAGTTTTATATTCCACATATGAGTGAAGTCATACAGTTCTTTGTTTCTTCTGTCTGGCTTATTTCACTAAACATGATGATCTCCAGGTCCATCCATTTTGTTGCAAATGGCAATATTTCATCTTTTCTTGTAGCTGAGTAATATTCCATTGTGTATATGTACCACAGCTTCCTTATCCAGTCATCTGTCACAGGGCACTTTGGTTGTTTCCATGGTTTGGCCAATGTGAACAGCACTGCAATGAACATTGGGGGATATAAGTCTTTGTGGACAAAGGTTTTCAAGTCTTTTGGGTAGATCCCCAGAAGGGGGATTGCTGGGTCAAATGGTAGCTCCATTCCCAATTTTCTGAGGAAGCTCCACACTGCCTTCCACAGTGGTTGTACCAGTTTGCATTCCCACCAGCAATGTACAAGAGTCCCTTTTGCTCCACGTGCTCTCCAGCACTTGTTACTCCTTGTCTTGTTGATAACAGCCATTCTAACAGGCGGGAGGTGGTATCTCATTGTGGTTTTGATTTGCATTTCCCTGATAGCTAATGAGGATGAGCATTTTTTTCATATGTCTGCTGGCCATTTGTATTTCTTCATGGGAAAAGTGTCTGTTTAATTCCTCTGCCCACTTTTTAATTGGGTTGTTTGTTTTTTTGTTGTTAAATCTTCTTTGTTCTTTATATATTTTAGATATTAGACCCTCATCTGATGCGATATTTGCAAATATTTTCTTCCATTCAGTTGGCTGTCTCTTAGCCTTGTTGATGGTTCCTTTTGCTGTGCAGAAGCTTTTTAGTTTGATATACTCCCATCCATTTATGTTTGCTTTTACTTCCCTTGCCTTTGAGAACAGGTTCATGAAGTCTTCCTTGAGTCCTAGGTCTATAAGCTTACTACCAATGTCTTCTTCTATAGAGTTCATTGTTGCAGGTCTTATATGAAGGTTTTGAATCCATTTTGAGTTCATTTTTCTATAAGGAGAGAGTTCACAGCTCAGGTTCATTCTTTGCACATGTTTTTCCAGGTTTCCCAGCAACACCTACTAAAGAGGCTGTCTTTTCCCCATTGTATGTTTTTTGCTCCTTTATCGAAAATTATTTGTGCTGAAATTTGTGGGTTTATTTCTGGGTTTTCAGTTCTATTCCATGGGTCTCTATTTCTATTCTTCTGCCAGTACCAAGCTGTTTTGACTATTGATGCATTGTAATATAAATAGAAGTCAGGAAGTGTAATGCCACCAGCCTTATTCATTTTATGTAGTATTGCTTTGGCAATTTGAGGTGTTTTATGGTTCCATATAAATCTAATAATTCTTTTATCTATTTCACAAAAGTATGATTGTGGGATTTTGATGGGTATTGCATTAAATCTGTAGATTGCTTTGGGCAGAATGGCCATGTTAACAATGTTAAGTCTTCCCATCCATGAACAGGGGATATTTACCCACCTCTTAAAGTCTGTTCCAATTTCTTTCAAAAGTGTCTTATAGTTTTCTATGTATAAGTCTGTCACATTCTTTGTTAAGTTAATTCCCAGGTATTTCATTCTTTTTGTTGTGATAGCAAAGGGAATTGACTCCCTCATTTCTTTTTCTTAGGATTCATTGTTTGTATAAAGGAACGCTGTTGATTTTTTACATTGATTTTGTGTCCTGCAACTTTACTATATTCGTTAATTGTTTATAATAGTTTCCTGGTAAAATCTTTGGAATTGTTTATATGAAGGATCATGTCATCCACAAATAGTGACAATTTGACCTCTTCTTTTCCAATTTGGATACCTTTGATTCCTTTTCTTGCCTGATTGCTGTGACTAGAACTTCCAGTACTATATTAAATAACAGTGGTGACAGGGGGCATCCCTGTTTTGTTCCCGATTTTAGGGGAATAGGCTTTACCTTTTCCCCATTGAGTATGATGTTAGTTGAGTGTTTGTCATATATGACCTTTATTATGTTGAGATACTTTCTTTCTATACCTATTTTATTTAGTGTTTTGATCATAAATGGATGTTGTACCTTGTCGAAAGCTTTTTCTGCATCAATTGAAATGACCATATGGTCTTTATCTTTGATTTTGTTTATGTGGTGTATCACAGTGATGGATTTCCTTATGTTGAACCATGCTTGTGCTCCCGGGATGAATCCCACTTGATCATGATGTATGATCTTTTTGATGCATTGTTGTATTCTGTTTGCTAATATTTTTGTTCAGGATTTTTGCATCTGTGTTCATCAGAGATATTGGTCTATAGTTTTCTTTTTTTGTGTTGTCTTTGCCAGACTTTGGTATTAGAGTAATGTTGGCCTCATAGAATGAGTTAGGAAGTATTGTTTCCGCTTCAACTTTTTGGAAGAGTCTAAGGAGGATAGGTGTTAATTCTTCTTTGAATGTTTGGTAAAACTCATTGGTGAAACAATCTGGTCTAGGGCTTTTGCCTTTAGGGAGATTATGGATAGTTGTTTTAATCTCTTCACTATCAATTGGTCTATTTAGATTATCCAGTTCTTCTTGCTTCAATCTAGGTAGGCTATAAATTTCTAGAAACTTGTCCATTTCTTCTAGGTGGTTAAATTTTGTGGCATAAAGTCCTTTATAATATTTTCTTATAATCCTTTGTATTTCTGTGGTATCAGTGGTAATTTCTCCCCTTTCATTTCTAATTTTGGATATTTGTGTTCTCTCCTTTCATCCTTTGATTAGACTCGCCAGGGGTTTGTCAATTTTGTTGACTTTCTCAAAGATCCAGCTCTTCGTTATATTAATTTTTTCTATTTTCCTTCTGTTCTCTAATTGGTTTAGGTATGCTTTAATTTTTATTATTTCTTTCCTTCTGCTGCCTTTGGGTTTTGTCTGCTCTTCTTTTTCTAGTTCTTTAAGATGGGATGCTAAATGTTTGCTTGTGATTTTTGTTGTTTCTTAAGATAGGCCTGTAATGATATAAATTTTCCTGTTATTACAGCTTTTGCTGTGTCCCAATAATTCTGATACGTTGTATTTTCATTGTCATTAGTTTCTATCTATTTTTTAATCTCATCTTTTAATTGTTGTTTATCCAGTCCTTTCTAAATAACCTGTTGTTTAATCTCCATGTATATGTGGTTTTTTCTGCTTTCCTTTTACAGTTCATCTCCAATTTCAAAGCTTTGTGGTCTGAGAATACACTTGGTATGATTTGCATCTTCTTGAATTTGCTGAGGCTACTTTTGTGTCCCAGAATGTGGTCTATCCTTGAGAATGTTCCATGCACACTAGAAAAGAAGGTGTAGTCTCTTTTTGCTGGATGAAGTGTCCTGTAAATGTCAATTATGTCCAATTGCTGTAATGTGTGTCATTTAGAGCGGTTATTTCCTTATTTATTTTCTGTTTGGATGATCTGTCCATGGCTGTTAGCAGGGTGTTTAAGTCTCCCACTATGACTGTGTGTTCAGTTTCTCCTTTCAAGTCTGTTAGTAGTTTCTTGTGTATTTTTCTGCATCCTGGTTGAAAGCATATATGTTGATTAGTGTCAACTCCTCTTGTTGTTGCATTGTGCCTTTTATCATTATGCAATGACCATCTTTGTCTTTTACTATCTTTTTTAACTTAAAGTTTATTTCATTAGATATCAGTATGGCCACTCCTGCTTTTCTCTGGTTATCATTTACTTGGAGTATTGTTTCCCATCCTTTCACTCTGAGTCTGTGTTTGTCCTTACAGCTGAGGTGTGTGTCTTGGAGATAGCATATGGATGGATTTTGTTTTTTATTCCAGTCTGCTACTCTGTGTCATTTTATTGGTGAGTTCAGTCCATTAACATTTAGAGTGATGGTTGATATGTGAGGATTTCCTGTGGCCATGGCTTATTTTTGTTGTTGTTTTTGATTTATTTTTGTTTCTTTGTTGTTGCCTCAACTTTGTTCCATTTTTCCTGATGTTTTGTTTCAGGTCGAAGACCCTCCTTCAGTATTTCTTGGAGTGCTGGCCTCGTGCTGGCAAATTCCCTCAGCTTCTGTTTGTCTGAGAAGGTCTTTATTCCACCTTCATATCTGAAGGGTAATTTTGCTGGATAATTTATTCTTGGCTGGAAGGTTCTCTCTTTTAAAGTTTTGAATATTGGATTCCACTCTCTCCTGGCTTGTAGAATTTCTGCTGAGAAATCTGATGCCAGCCTGATGGGTTTTCCTCTGAAGGTTATAGTTCTTTCTTCCCTGGCTGCCTTGGGAATTGTCTCTTCGTCTTTAGTTTTGGATATCTTTAGTACCATGTGTCTTGGAGAAGATCTGTTAGGGTCCAGGTATCCAGGGGACCTGTTTTCTTCTTGAACTTGTGGTTCCAGATCTTTCCATAGCTTTGGAAAATTCTCATGTACTCATGTTAGAGTAAGCTCTCTGTAGATTGCTCTGCCCCCTCTTCTATTCCTATTATCCTGATGTTGTTTTGTCTCATGGAGTCGGATAGTTCTTGCAGAGTTCTTTCAATTCTTTTGGTTCTATATTCCCTCTCTTCCTCTTTCTGAGCTGTATCCATGTTCTGATCTTCGATATCACTAATTATTTCCTCCATCTGGTTGCTCCTGTTTCCTATTGCAGTTATTTCATTTCTCACTTCTTTAATCTTATTATTTATTTGTCACATTTCTGTCTCAATCTTTCTTACATTTTGAATTTCTTTGTTAAATTGTTCTTTTTGTTCACAGAGTTCCTTTTTTTATGTCGTTTATATTCTTTTTTATGTTATTTATCTTAGCTATGATGTTCTGCCAGTAGGTTTTCATTTCTCTCACAGCCTTTAGAATGGCTGCTTTAAATTCTGTGTCACTTAAATCAGACCCTTCCAAGTCTAAGTAGCTGTCTACTGGGTAAATTTCATGTTCTTTCTGAGGAGTTTTAGTTTTTAAGGAATGCGTCCTGTCCACTGGGTTCTTCCTCTTTGACATGAGGGCTTTATGCTCGGTGCCCAGATTATTGCTTTTGTGGTGTCTTGCTGTAGGGCAAACACTAGGTGGCACTGGGATCAAGTTTTGGGAGTGAAGGGGTTGTTTGTTTCTTGTTTCTGATCTCCTACTGTGTTTGGAGGCTATGCGCATATATTCTGGGGAGAGGCAAACAAAAGGCGCTCCAAGGGCGGCTCTGCCTTCTGCCCTTTGCTGGGGAAGCTGTTTTGAGGCTTGTTTCTGCTGGCTCATGTGAATGCTATGAAATCTGTCTTTATTCCTAGCCCTGATTCAGCTTGTCTTTGGGCTTACACTGCTTTCAGAACCCTGGAGTACATGAAGAAGTACATGCTCCATAAGTCCAAAGCTGTGGGCCTGGCCTGAGACAGCAGGGTCTCCTTTGCAGTGGGCTGGGAACAGGAACAGCAGCCCTGTGTATGTCTCCAGGGGGCTAGATCTGGGGCGTCATCTTTGCAGTTCAGAGTCCTCCCTTAGCCATTCTACCACTCAAAATTTCCAGAGGCTGGCTCCCAAACTCCATCCCCAGCATGTAGCTCCAAAGTCCAGCTCCCCCAGGGTCTCTCCCCTCCCCCAAACTGTGCCGCTGGGAATAGTCAGCAGCGATTGTGTCCTGTTGCAGTCTCTGCTCAACTTCCCCCTCTCCCATTCGCTTCCTTCTCTCCAACCTTCAGGTGTTTACTTGTGATCTGTGGATTTCTCAACAGCTGTTTTGTCACTCAGGGTCCTGTTTCTTGGCTCCTGGGCAGCCGTTCAATTGTGTTTTCTGGGAGAGGCTTTAGGGACCTTCTCTCCAGTCGCCATCTTGCCTTCTGTCACTCAGTTCCTTTGAACTCTTGATGACAGAGGAAGAAGTAACAGTGAGAATTTCTGGATGCCAGAGGAGATGCGGGCTGTGGCCACTGTGTTCTGTATTTGACACGGAATTCTTGTAATCACTCTACTGTTACATCTGCACTGGAGGACACGTGATGGTGGTAGCCCAGGTGTTTCAGAAACTACAGGTACACACACACACACACACACACACACACACACATACACACACACACACACACACACACATATATACACACACACACACACACACATATATATGTGTGTACACACACACACACACACACACACACATATTCTTAGAGCTGGAGAAGAAGATGTTAGAATTAAAATCACTACATTGAAGAGTTTGGAAAGGTCCTGAGATCTTTTTTACCCAAAGTTACATTTCTGGTGAGAATAAAGAATCAGGACTGAATCTAGGGCTGAGTCATCAAAGTCAAGGTTCCAGCTACACGGAGGCTTCCCTGAGCATGTGAGGTGGGTTGTGTTGGTATAATTTTCCATTAATTTGGCGTGAGGTAGAAAGTGTGAAGTTACCAACACAGAGATGTCTTAGCAAAGTGTTATCTGAGGAAAAAGCCCAAGCAGCAGACACCAGGTAGTGATCACAAATTGTGATCATAGAGGGCAACAGAACATGGAATTTGGGTACCAGGAAGCCACATTTTGATACAGACCATGCTCACTTTTTTTTTGATTGCCTGAAAACACTTTACAGAGTAAAAAGTTTACTTGTGTTTTCAAGTTTTTAGGTACTGGCCTCAAAAAGACTTTATTTGAAACCCTCTTTTTTGGTTTAAGCATCAAATAAAGTCTCATCTCACATGCTTTTGTCCAGTTCTCTTGAGAAAATAAAAGGTAACAAAGAAATGTCCAAGGAGGTCTAGTACAAACTAGTTCAAAACTGTGATTTCATATTGTTTTCTCTTTCTCTCTCTGTAGGTGTGTGTGTGTGTATGTGTGTGTGTGTGTGTGTGTGTGTGTGTGTGTGTGTTTGTGTGTGTGTGTGTGTGTGTGTGTGTGTGTGTGTGTTTTAAAAGATGTGTCAATGTTAGAAGGGCATGCCCTAAGAAGGAGTTAGCTCAGAAATATCAGAAGTATGGGGTTTGGTTGTGTTCACACAAAAGGTGCAGGCTAAGTAATTAGAACTGGGTCAAGTTTAAACTCATTTCCAGTATGCTTTGAATGAAAGAAACTCATGCATATATAAAAATAAGAATTATAATGTAAAAAAATGACATTGAAAATGAAGCTTCAAGAAGGTTCTAGCACTGGTTAAATGAAAAGTGTTATTTTTCAATTGGGATTCTAACAATAAAACTAATGAAGCTACTAATCTGGATTAGTAAACATGTTATCAAATCTTTGCTGAGGAATTTTATCCTTAAGCATTCTGCTAGAAAAACAGCCATGTGGTCTCAGTTGGGAATACTTTTGAAAACAGTTACATAACTGTTTTACACAGTACATGCGAAACATTTAAAACATATTTACAAAACCATATAGGAAAGTGTTTTACTTGAATGTTGTTATGACTTTTTCATAAAACTTCTAGCTCAATAGTACACTATATTCTGCTAAGTGGTTATTCATTGTGTGGAAGTTTTTGACAGTTGGTAAAGAGTGGAGTGTAAGTTATAGCTGCTTTTTAAACTTTCTGTTCAGAGGAATGTTGTTCAAGAATCAAACTGCTACAGATTG
Source organism: Lyroderma lyra (assembly GCA_004026885.1). Taxonomy (NCBI): domain Eukaryota; kingdom Metazoa; phylum Chordata; class Mammalia; order Chiroptera; family Megadermatidae; genus Lyroderma; species Lyroderma lyra. Next base: position 18,097 of record PVJL010010147.1, on the reverse strand, counting down.
AGAAAAACTTACAGTAATATGTCTTATCAGGCTTGAATGAACAGGTTCTGGAAGATATTTTGACAACTGGTTTTGAGTACAGTGTATAATAATGGATTGAAACATGTCCTTATTTGTAAGTCAAAAGTAAATCTAATTGCTTCAGGTGTTACCAATATCCATTATTTAACAGGTGATGTCTAAAATCTCATCTGGATAATATTTCATCATTAGTAACGGTTTTTTTCACTGTCTTTCAAGTGATCACAAAAGCAGGAGTTTTACCAAGCATTCAAAGAAGAATTAACACTTATCCTCCTCAGACTCTTCCAAAAAATTGAAGAGGAAGCAATACTTCCTAACTTGTTCTATGAGGCCAACTTTACTCTAATACCAAAGCCTGGCAAAGACAACACAAAAAAAGAAAACTATAGATCAATATCTCTGATGAACAGAGATGCAAAAATTCTAAAAAAATATTAGCAAACAGAATACAACAAATATCAGAAAGATTATTCATCAGGATCAAGCGGGATTCTTCCCGGGAGCACAAGGATGGTTCAACATAAGAAAATCAATCAATGTGATACACCACATAAACAAAAATCAAAGATAAAGACCATATGATCATTTCAATTGATGCAGAAAAAGCTTTCGACAAGATACAACATCCAATTATGGACAAAACACTAAATAAAATAGGTATAGAAGGAAAGTATCTCAATATAATAAAGGTCATATATGACAAGCCCTCGGCTAACATCATACTGAATGGGGAAAAACTGAAGCCTATTCTCCTAAAGACAGGAACAAGACAGGGATGCCTCCTGTCACCACTGCTATTAAATATAGTACTGGAAGTTCTAGCCACAGCAATCAGGCAAGAGAAAGGAATCAAAGGTATCCAAATTGGGAAAGAAGAGGTCAAATTGTCACCATTCTCAGATGACATGATCCTTTACATAAAAAATTCCAAAGATTCCACCAGGAAACTATTAGAAACAATTAATGAATATAGTAACGTCGCAGGATACAAAATCAATGTACAAAAATCAACAGCATTCCTATATACAAACAACAAATCTTCAGAAAAAGAAATGAGGGTGTCAATTCCCTTTGGGATCACAATAAAAAATTGAAATTCCTTGGAATTTACTTAACAAAGAACATGATAGACTTATACATGGAAAACTATCAGACACTTTTGAAAGAAATTGGAACAGACTTTAAGAGGTGGAAAATGTCCCCTGATCATGGATAGGAAGACTTAACATTGTTAAAATGGCCATTCTGCCCAAAGCAATCTACACATTTAATGCAATACCCATCAAAATCCCACAATCATACTTTCGTGCAATAGATAAAAGAATTATTAGATTTATATGGAACCACAAAAGACCTTGAATTGCCAAAGCAATATAACATAAAAAGAATAAGGCTGGTAGCATTAAACTTCCTGACTTCTATTTATATTACAAAGCATCAATAGTCAAAACAGCTTGGTACTGGCAGAAGAACAGAAATAGAGACCAATGGAATAGAACTGAAAACCCAGAAATAAACCCACAAATTTATGGACAAATAATTTTCAATAAAGGAGCAAAAAACATACAATGGGGAAAAGATAGCCTCTTTAGTAGGTGGTGCTGGGAAAATTGGAAAAACACGTGCAAAATAATGAACCTGAGCTGTGAACTCTCTCCATGTACAAAAATTAACTCAAAATGGATTGAAGACCTTCATATAAGACCTGCAACAATAAACTGTATAGAAGAAAACATTGGTACTATAGTTATAGACCTAGGACTCAAGGAAGACTTCATGAACCTGTCCTCAAAGGCAAGGCAAGTAAAAGCAAACATAAATGGATTGGAGTATATAAAACTAAAAAGCTTCTGCACAGCAAAAGTAACCATCAACAAGGCAAAGAGACAGCCAACTGAATGGGAGAATATGTTTGCAAATAACACATCAGATAAGGGTCTAATATCTAAAATATATAAAGAACTAATAAGACTTAACAACAAAAAAACAAACAACCCAATTAAAAAGTGGGCAGAAGAACTAAGCATACACTTCTCTCACAAAGAAATACAAATGGCCAGCAGACATATGAAAAAATGCTCATCCTCATTAGCTATCAGGGAAATTCAAATCAAAACCACAATGAGATACTACCTCATACCTGTTAGAATGGCCATTATCAACAAGACAAGGAATAACCAGTGCTGGAGAGGCTGTGGAGAAAACTGAACTCTCACACACTGCTGATGGGAATGCAAATTGGTACAACCACTGTGGAAGGCAGTGTGGAGCTTCCTCAGAAAATTGGGAATGGAGCTACCATTTGACCCAGCAATCCCTCTTCTGGAGATCTACCTAAGAGACTTGAAAACCTTTGTCCGCAAAGACTTATGTACCCCAATGTTCATCGCAGCACTGTTCACAGTGGCCAAAACATGGAAACAACCAAAGTGCCCTGCGACAGATGACTGGATAAAGAAGCTGTGGTATATATACACAATGGAATATTATTCAACTATAAGAAAAGATGAAATATTGCCATTTGCGACAAAATGGATGGACCTGGAGATCATCATGCTAAGTGAAATAAGCCAGACAGAAAAAACAAAGAATGGTATGACTTCACTCATATGCGGGATATAAAACTGAAAGCAACAAAGAGAAAATAAATGAACAATCAAACCCACAACCCATGGACACAATCAATAGTTTAATGTTTATTTGGGAACAAGTGTGTTAGGGAGGGGAGAAATGGGAGGGGGTGGGATAGGAGGGAGTGGAAGCTAAATATAAGGTGATGGAAAGAGAAGTCACATTAGCTGGTGAACTTATTATACAACAAGTTGACAATGCACTGTAGAATTGTATGCCTGACACCTATGTAATCCTTGCTAACAGATGTCACCCCATAAGTATAACAATATAAATGAATTAAAAAAAAGAAAGCTTGAAGAAGGGAAGTGCAAGGCCAGATACAAGCCTGTAAGGACATGCTGGTTCTTTGCATGGTAGCAGCAATTTCCTAAAATAGTACTTACAAAAACAAACCTGAAACATTTTAGAATCTCTGTGTCCATGCAGCAAGCTTGGCAGTGCTGAAAATCTCTGTCTTAAACTTTCTTGAGAGGCTGGGCTGAAATGTTAATTGGGGCTCATATATATATATGTATATATAGTTCTGTGAAATAACACAAAAGTTATAGGTAAAATTTAGTTCAGACAGGGTCTCAATCTTTTCTGTCTGTGAACTGCAATCCTCAGGTTTTTTATTTTATTATCTATCTATCTATTTATTGTGCTTGGGTCTCATTGGGAGCTATCAATATGTGAACTTGCCTTTCCAGAACAAGGATTCAGAGAATCAAAGAAAGACACACATACAGAGAGAAACAATGAGGCAAAAAGACAGAGAGAGAGAGACATACATACACAGAGAAAGTCTGAAAGACAAAGAGACAGAAAAACACATAAAAGGGCAAACACACAGAGAAACTATGGAAACCAGCATTCATTTATTTTTCAGACTTGAAGTATTGAAAATGACAACCCATTAGTTTGTCCTTTAAAATCCAATGAATAAGTTCGTTCAGCTGTAAGAAGAGGGACTTCTTTAGGAATGTGTGTTGGGTTATCAGGTAAGCTGTCCGCTTCTGTAGAGCTGTTTAGCACGCAGGCAAAAATGAGGCACTTAGCCCCAAGACTGAGCATAAAAGGAATTACAGAAAGATTCTATTCCACAGGGGATGATGTCTGAATTTTAGTTCATTTTACTACCTGAGACGGAAGAAGAAGCGGCTGTGAGAGTTTCTGAATAAAAGAAAAGATCCAGCCTGTGCATGCCATGTTCTGTGCTTTACATAGCATACTTGTCATCACTGCATTGTTATATCTGTGCTTGAGGACACATGGCCACAGCCCTAGTGTCCCAGGCACTACGTGTGTGAGTGTATGTAGATATACACATTTACATGTATACACACACACATATATGTATAAATGTGTGTATATATACAATACACACACACATATATTCATGTGTGTATATATGTGTGTATATACACACACACATATATGTATAAATGTGTGTATATATACAAAACACACACATATATACATGTGTGTATATATGTGTGTATATACATACACACACACACACACATATAACCTTTGGGAGGAATCAACAAAATGGTGGCATGAGAGGGACCCCTGAAAAACTTCCCTGAAGGTTACAACAAATAAAACACCTGTAACGCAAGTAAGGACTCCCTACATGATGCACAAACACCACTAAGAAACATGCTCATTGCATTAAGGTACATGTAGGTGGAAGAGGTCAAACAGAAGAGAAAAAAAAGTAAAAGTGCAAAGGCACAGGCCACATGCAGGCCACTGCTTGAACTCTACTGCAGAGGGAAGGAGGAGAATAAAGGCAATAGGTGAGCATTCAAGGTCTCACTCCGTGGAACAGAGGGGAAAAAAAGCCCAGAGAAGAGAACCATAAAAAAACATGGCCACTTTGGCCCCCAGGAAATGTAGACCAGTCTCTAAGATGCAGCGGCCCAACTTCACTCTAGTTCCAAGAAATTAGGAAGTGATGGGTGTGGCAATGGGCCACAGTGCAACTGCTCTGGCCCAGGAAGAAGATAGAAAGAGCAGGATGTTCACACATTTTTTGTTCCATAACCAGCATGGTCTGAGAGACCAGCATATAGTACTAACCCCCAAAGTTCAGGGTAGAGTCCTTGGGGCTAACCAAGAACAGAAAGACATAAGCTCATACTACTTGCACAGCCCCGCAGCCCTAAAAATAAAACAAATGTGTCAATGCCTCTCTCTCCAGACCTTTGTCTGCCCAGTATCAGCAGCGAACACCAAAGAAATGGTAGCAATGAGTGTCAGGTTAAGGAGAAGAATATCTACAAACTGAAAGGCTTCCAGAGTGAGAAACCAGAGAAAAGGAGCTCAAAATAAATTTTAACAACAGAAAATTAAAGTAAAAGAGATGGGGACAAACAACCTATCAGAAACAGAGTTCAAAACAACGATTATAAAAATGCTCAGGGGAAAAACAAATGCTCAGGGAACTTAGTGATAATTTCAACAGAAAAACAGCAAGCATAAAGGAAGACATACAAACTATTATAAAGGACCAGGCAGAGATAAAGTTTACAATAACTGGAACGAAGAATGAAATAAAAGGTGTCAGCAGACTAGATGAAACAGAACCACAAAGCAATGATTTGCAAGAAATGTCAGAAAAAAACACAGACTCAGAACAAAAAACAGAAAAAAGAATAAAAAAACAAGAATGGTTTGAGATTCCTCTGGGACAACATTAAGAGTAACAATATTTGCATAATAGGATTAATTAGAAAGAGAAAAAAAAGCAAGGGATTAAGAACTTATTTGAAAAAATAATGACTGAACATTTTTTTAATCTGGTGAAGGAAATTGATATCGAAGCCCAGGAAACACAGAGTCCTAGACAAGATAAACCCAAACAGGAACACACCAAGCTATATCATAATTAAAATGGCAAAAGTAAAAGAAAAAGAGAAATTTCTAAAAGCAGCAAGAGAAATGCAAGTAGTAACTTATAAGGGAACACCAATTTGACTCATGACTCTCTGCTGATTTCTCATCAGAAACTTTGCAGGCCAGGAAGAAATGGTAGAAAATATTGAACATGATGAAAGCCAAAGATCTACAACCAAGATTAAGGTATCCAGGAAGGCTAGCATTCAAAATTGAAGGACAGATAAAGAGTTTCTCAGAAAAAAAATTAGCTGAAGGAATTCATCACTACCAAACCAGTACTACAAAGAATGTTAGAGGAACTCCTTTAGGATGGGAGAAGGGATGAGAGAGTGGGTAAAATAAGAGAAAAAGATTATAAAGTTTAATTTGGTTGTTACAAGGCAATAATCATGGAGATATAGAGTATAACATGGAAATACAGTTAATAAGTTGCAATAACTTTGTATGGTGTGACAGGTACTAGATTTGTTGGGTGGTGGCAGGGGAGCTGCATGGGGGAAAAGAAAGGGGAAAATCAGAAATTACAAATTCATAGTCACAGGGATATAAAATGCAGTATAGGGCATATAGTTAACAACACGGTAATAACTATGTATGGTGTCAGAGAGGAACAAGATGTATCAAAATGAGGATTTAGTAAGTAATATCAATAACTCATCACTCTGCTATACATTTGAAACCATTATAATATTGCATATAAAATGTAATTGAAAGATAAAAAGTCTCATAAAGAAAAATGAACCTGTGAAGATGATGTTAGAATGAGCAACACTACGCAGAAAAAGAAATAGGAAGGCCCTGAGGAACATCTTTGTTGAGTGTCACATTTCTGGTGAAAAGTTTATGTCAGAACTAACCCTAGCTCTTGGTATTCAAAGCCAAGCACCTGGCTTCACCAAAGCCCCCCATTGTGAAGTTGGCTGTGTTGGTGAAAATGCCCATTGACATTGTGTGGGGTGGGAGGCGTGAAGATACCAAAACAGAGAGGACTTAAAAATGTATAGTCTGAGGAGTAAGTCCAAGTAAAAGATACCAAGTATTGACCTCACATTATGATCATAGTGTTAATCAGAATTTGGAACTTTTGTTACCAGGCACTCACATTCTAAAACAGATGCTGCTCAGCACATTTGGCTGAAGACACTTTTCTGAGTAAAATATTTGTTTGTTGTGCCTCCAAGATTTTAGTCAGTGACCTCAAAAAACTGCACTTAAAACCGTTAATTTTGCTTCAAGCATTAAACCAGGTCTCACTCCAGATGCCTCTGGCCAATTTCTTTGTGGAAACCAAAATAAGACAAATGCCCAAAGTGATCCAGTTCAGATTGGCCACGTCTGTGATAAAATATGTCTCTCTCTCTCTCTATCCCCCACCTATCTCTCTCTCTCTCTCTCTCTCTCTCTCTCTCTGTGTGTGTGTGTGTGTGTGTGTGTGTAAGAGTGGGCAACGTTGGCCGCACATGCCCTGAGCAGAATTTGGCTGAGAAAAAAATCAGAGGTTTTGGCATTTAATCATGTTCACTCTGCAGGTCAAAATTAATTGGATAGATGTGGATGCAATTTAAACTCATTCCTAGTGTGCTTTCAATGAAATGAAACTCACGTTTATATAAAAATGAGTATTGTGATAGGAAAGACATGACTTTGAGAATGAGTTTTCAACAGGTTCTACCATGGCTTAACTGCAAAGTATTCTTTTTTAAATTAAAATTCGAACAATAACACTTATGAGGTTAGTATTGTCTGTTAACAAACATGTTATCAAATCTTTGTGATGAAAATTTGCCCTTAATTATTCTGCTAGGAAAGCAGTTATATGGCCTCAATTGACAATACCTTGAAAACAGGTACATGAGAAATGAATTCTACATAGTGTGTGAAAACTTCAGTACATATTAGGGATAGCATGTAGGGAAGCATTTTACATGAATGTTGTTATACTTTTCCAAAAAACTTCTGTATAAGAGCACAATATATTCAGTTGTTTGTTCATTGTGTGGTATTTTTTACAGTTGCTAAAGAATGAAGTTTAAGTTATAGCTACTTTTTAAACATTTTGTTCAGAGTAAGTTTGTTTCAGTAACCAAACTGCTACAAATTGATGAAAACTTGCAGTAATGTATTTTATCGGGTTAGAAGTGACAAGCTATGAAAGATATTTTGGCAATTAATTTTGAGTGCTGTGTATGAAAATAGATAAAAGTATTTTCTTATTTGCAATTTCAAATCGAAGCTAATAGTCTCAGGTGTTATCAATACCCCTTATCTAAATAGTGACTTCCATCATCTCAGCCCAGTGATATTTCATTGAGTAGAACTTTTACTATTAGCAATATGTTTGCTAAATATTTTTAAAAGACCACAAATACAAAAGAACATCGAGTGAAGTCTTTTACCAGTCTAGGAGTCAGTGTAAATAAAGAGAGCTTGCTAAAAGATTGCATTACAGTGTTTAATAGTGAATAAAATACATCCTGATTGAAAAATACACATTAACAAACTTTTTGCCCTCTGGTGTTTTCAATACCTGTATTTAACATACTTACGACCCAAGATTTCAGCTAACTTTTTTTATTTCCCTTGATGGAACTTGTATCTTTTGTAATATATGTTCTATATTGTGTCCAGAATTAATATAAAAATATTTCTGATATGCTACCTGCACACTAGCACTTGAATTTAGTACACTTTTATTTATTTTAAGCCAAGCATAAAAATCAGAGTTTTCCAGTTAGTCAGGGGAAAAATATGTGTATTTCAAACAACCTAGCCTAAACCTTTGCTGAAAACACCTGTATACACAGAAACAAGAAGACTGACTGCCAGCACATGTCTTTCTCACACATATTAAAATACATAGGGTTACACACTCAACAACCTCTAACACATAAATGTCTAAAATTATAGATACACACTTGAAGAAGACATGCCACATTTACTTATTCATTGAAAGACAATTACTTAGCCCCTATTACACAGTGACATTAAATAACTCATGTGTACAAATTTATATAAATATACACACACCTGGACACCAGAAAAAGATAATTGCATGCAGGCCTAAAGAAACCTTACATGTGTTACCTACATGATCAGCACTTCTCAGACCCTAGCCTTTACCCAGCATCAATCACTGCCTGTTGCCCAAGATAACTTGTTTTCAAGCCAACGTTTTTAGCTAATGCTTAGTATTGCCTAAGCAGACAAAGTTTCAGTGCAAGCACTGCCTTTGTAGGGGTCACCCAGGTGACTGACTTTTAAAGCCATTCTTTTTGAGCCCATATCTCTGGCTTTACCTATCAAAAGCTCTTAAAGAGGTTACAAATAAACTTCCTTTTGTATTGGAGGCCTGTCCTATATGTCCAGCTCACTCTGATCTAGCTGTATGTTTTTGACCCTGAAGAGTTTAATCAGGGTGTCTGAGATCTTCGAGGGTGACTTGACTAATTTTTAGTTTCCAGGTTTTGCTCTCAGCATCCAGCATCCAGCTGCTCCCAAAACCTTCTTGGACTCACTTACATTCTTGTGCTGCTTACGTTTTCAAGGTCTTTTCTTACACTCTGAATTCACAGTTTTTGCCTCAGCAGCTGCAAGGACTGGGAAGTTCCCTAGAGAGAAAGTCACTAGGAGTGCCACAAGGCACCTTTTGTATGATCAAAGAAGCCAGTATTGGCCAGCTTGGCCCAGGGTTGAGTATGAAAGTTTGCCCAAGTTGGCAAACATGCAGATAGATGAGGAATGGCAGAGAGCTCAGGGAAAATACAAGCCTCATAAAGTAGCTGGCACGAAGTCACAGTGCAGTTACCTGGGAGTAGGCTCCAATAGCTGAAGTAGTGGCTACTGTAGTAGCAGCAATGCAGGGCAGAATAGATGGCAATCACCACTAGTATGTGTATCCTTTGATGCCAGGCTGCCGCTGAAATTTCTTACACACATCTATGCAAAAATTCCCAGCTCACTGCTTAGAACACATTTGGAGGCAGTTGCATCTGCCTGAAACTACAACACTCCAAAGTGAGAAAAGGAAAAGGTGAATCAGGGAGGGGAGAAAAAGAGTACAGAAAAATGCCAGATGAAGGGAGAGGCGAGTGCTAAAAGGATGACAGCAGGGGAAGCGCACCCTGATGTAACCTTGCTCTATTTTTGCTTAGGGCTGCAGTGCTGGGGCTGACAAATGAGGAATACTGTGGCAACTGTGCTCAAATGTCCAAAAAGCAGGGAAGGAACACCAGGCATTGTTCAGTGTATCCTCTGCCTCTGAGCAACATGCACCATTTATTATTATTATTTCAACAATGTAAGCTGCTCTGGACAAAAGAGGTATCTGAGATATTATTATTATTCTATTAGCTACTGGGCCATGACACTCACCATGAGCAAAGCCAGGTTAGTTCTGCAGTCTATTGACAAGATCCACATGGTTTCTGCTTTCTAGGAGCACCAACCCTGAAAGGAGAGATAGACTGAGTATGAGCAAATCTATGTAAGAGGAAAAGAAGTGAGTTCTGTAGTGTGAACAAAATCTCCTAGGTGAGGAAAAAAAATGAAAAGAAAAAACCACACACACACACACACACACACACACGCACACAACCCTCCAGTGTGACATTTGTGCTGTTACCAGAGGGCAAGTAGATGCACTCTGCATAAGTCCAGGTAAAGTGCTCTGAAGTAAGAAAGCTTAAAGCATCAGAAACTCAAAAAAATATGGGTCAGCAAAGAGGTGAGGGAGAAGCCAGGGGTCTTAAGAGAGTTCGAAGGAGAGAAGTACAAGGCCAGACCTTACTCTGCAAGCACATGTTGATTGTCTGCTCAGTGGCAGCAGCCTCCTAAAACATCACTTACAGAAACAAATGTGGACCATCTGAGTCTCAGAGGCTGGGAGCCTCTACCTCAAATTTTCTTGAGAGGCTGGGCTAAAATGTAAACTGAGCCTTAGTGAAGGAGAGATCTGTCTGTGAAATAATACAAAAGTTCTAAAAAGGCTCTCAATTTTTTTTTCATTGTGAACTGCAATGCTCTGTCAGTTCTCTGTGCTGAGGCCTCATGGAGGAGCTATCAATATTTGAATTTGCTTTGTCAGAGCATTGGCTTCAAGAAGAAAAAAATACACACACAGAGACACAGTAAGGCAAAGAGAGAAAGACATACATACAGAAAAAGAGACAGAAGTAAAGGGACAGAGACAAATAGAGACATACACAGAGTGACAAAGGAAGACAAACACACAGAGAAATTGTGAGAGAGGGTAGTTATTAACTTTTGAGATCACAGTCTTGGAAATGATACCTGAACTTTTTGTTCTATTCTGTTCTTTAGGACCCAGTAACTAAGTTCATTTAGCCTTAAAGAGAGGGATTCCTTCGGGAATGTGTGTTGTAGAATCAGGCACACTGTTAGCCACTATAGGGATGCTCAGTATATAGGTAAAAATGAGGCAGTTGGCTGCTAGACTTAACATTTTATAAAGTTACAGGATGGTTTTTATGCCAGAGAAAAAGATGTCAGAATTTAAGTTCATTTTAACCCTTCTGAGACAGAGAAATAAGTGTCCGTGAAAGTTCCTGAATGCTGAGGAGACCCACTCTGTGGGTGCTGTGTTCTGCGCTTTACATACTGTGCCTGTAATTGCCCCATTTTTACATCTGTTCTTGAGGACACGTGACCACATGCCAGGTGTTACAGGCACCACAGGCATATATAGATCTAGTGAGAGCCTGTAAAGATGTTAGAATGAGAAACACTATGCAGAAGAAAAGATTGGCAAATTCATGAAAAATGTTTTTGTTTAGTCTCATATCTCTGGTGAGAAGGAGGTGCTAGTACTTAACCCAGCTCTTAAAGATCAAAACCACACTCCAGGCTGCTCTGAAGCCTCCCTTTAATTTTGGAGTGAGCTGTGTTAGTGTAACTGCCCAATGACTTGGTGTGGGGTAGGGAATGTAAAGTCACCAACACAGTGAGGCCTTAAAGATTTCTTTTCCAAAAAGAGTGCCCAAGTAGAAGATACTAGGTAGTGACCTTACATGGTGAACATAAAGCCCAACAGAACTTGAAACCTTGATTATCAGGCAGCCACATTCTTTAACATACCTGACTCAGTTCACTTGGCTGGAGACACTTTTTGGAGTAAAGTGTTTCCTTGTTGCATCTCAAAAATATAAGCAGTGGCTTCAGAAAACAAAACAAGACAAAACAAAACAAACAAACCACCCTCACTTAAAGTTCTCTCTTTTTGCTTTAGGCATTCAACCAGGTCTCAACCCAGATGTCTCTGCCCAATTCTCTTGTAAAAACCAAAATAAGGCAAATGCCCAAGGCAGTTCAGTTCAGATGGCCACAACTGTGATCTTATATGGTCTGCCACAGGTCTTCGTGTGTGTGTGTATGTGTGTGTGTGTGTGTGTGTGTGTGTGTGTGTGTGTGTGTGTGTAAAAGTGATTGATGTTGGGAGAGAATGTCCTGAGCAGGAGTTGGCTGAGTAGTAATCAGAGGCTTTGAGATTAGGTCATATTCACACGCCAGGTCAAGGCTAATTTGGTAGATGTGGGTGAAATTTAAACTCCTTCCCAATGTGTTTCTAATCAATGTAACTCCTGCATATATGGCAATGAGTATTCTGACATGAAAAACATGACTTTGAAAATGAGGTTTCAACATGGTTCTAACACTGTTTAATGGAAAAGTGTTCTTTTTTAAATTGGGGCTCAAACAATAATACTAATGCAGCTAATGGGCTCCGTTAGTAATATGTTATCAAATTTTTGTGAAGAAAATTACCCTTAAGCATTCTGCTAGGAAAGCAGTCATGTGGTCGCAGTTGAGAAGAATAGCTTTGCAATCAGCTACATGAGAATTGAATTCCATGGAGCGTGTGAAACCTTCAAGATGTATTAAAGAAAGCATGTAGGAAAGTGTATTATTTGAATGTTGCTATGACATTTCCAGAAAGTTTATAGCCTAACAGCACACTATATCTAGCTGAGTGTATATTCACTGTGTGGAATTTTTCATCAGTTAGTAAAAAATGGATTGTAAGTCATAGCTTTTTTTTTTAACTTTCTATTCAAAGGAAAGTCATTTCAGGAATAAACTACTACAGATTGAGGTAAACAAGCAGTATTGTGTCATGTCAGGCTGGAATTAACAAGCTATGAAAGGCACTTTTGAAGAAGAAGGCAAGATGGTGACTGGAGAGGAGGTCCCTAAAGCCTCTCCCAGAAAACACAATTGAACAGCCGTCCAGGAGCCAAGAAAGAGGACCCTGAGTGACAAAGCGGCTGTTGAGAAATCCACAAATTGCAAGTAAACACTTGAAGGTTGGCAAGAAGGGGGCAAGTTGGGGAGAGGGAAGGGAGCAGAGACAGACTACAACAGGACACGATCTTTGCTGACTATTTGGAGCGGCACAGTTTGGGGAAGGGGAGAGACTGGGAAGCTGGGCTTTGGAGCTGCATGCTAGGGATGGAGTTTGTGAGTCAGTCTCTGGAAATTGTGAGTGGTAGAAGGGTTGAACGAGGACTCTGAACTGCAAAGACGACACCCCAGCTCTAAGCCCCCTGGAGAATTACACAGGGCTGCAGTTCCAGTTCCCAGCCCACTGCAAAGTCAATCCTGCTGTCTCAGGCCAGGCCAACAGCTCTGGACTTATGGACCCCAGGATTCTGAAAGCAGTGTGAGCCCATAGACAGCCAGGTGCTGAACCAGGACTAGGAAGACAGATTGATTTGATAGCATTCACCAGAGCCAGGAGAAACAAGACTTGAAACAGCTTCCCCAGCAAAGGGCAGAAGGCAGAGCCACCGTTGGAGCAACTTTTGTTGGCCTCTCCCCAGGATATATGCGCATAGCTTCCAAACACAGTAGGATATCAGAAACAAGAAACAAACAGCCCCCTCTCCCCCAGTGCCACCTAGTGTCTGCCCTACAGCAAGAAACCACAAAAGCAATAATCTGGGCACTGAACATAAAGCCCTCATGTCAAAGAGGAAGAACCCAGAGGACATGATGAATTCCTTAAAAACTAAAACTCCTCAGAAAGAACATGAAATTTACCCAGAAGAGAGCTTGTTACAACAGGAAGGGTCTCATTTAAGTGACAGAGACTTTAAAGCAGCCATTCTAAAGGCTGTGAGAGAAATGAAAAACTTATTGGCAGAACACCATAGCTGAGATAAATAATATAAAAAAGGATATAAATGAAATTAAAAAGGAACTCTGTGAACAAAAAGAACAATTTAACAAAGAAATTCAAAACATAAGAAGATTGAGATGGAAATATGAGAAATATATAATACGATAAAAGAAGTGAGAAATGAAATAAGTGCCATAGGAAACAGGGCCAACCACATGGAAGAAAGAATTAGTGATATTGAAGATCAGAACGTGGAAACAGCTCAGAAAGAGGAAGAGAGGGAATATAGAACCAAAAGGATTGAAAGAACTCTGCAAGAAATATCCGACTCCATGAGACAAAACAACACCAGGATAATAGGAATAGAAGAGGGGGCAGAGCAATCTACAGAGAGCATACTCAAACAAATCGTAGATTACAACTTTCCAAACCTATGGAAAGATCTGGAACCCCAAGTTCAAGAAGAAAACAGGTCCCCAAGATACCTGGACCCCAACAGATCTTCTCCAAGACACATGGTGCTAAAGATGTCCAAAACTAAAGACAAAGAGACAATTCTCAAGGCACCCAGGGAAAAAAGAACTATACACTTTAGAGGAAAACCCATCAGGTTGGCATCAGATTTCTCAGCAGAAACTCTATGAGCCAGGAGAGAGTGGAATCCAATATTCAAAACTTTAAATGAGAGAAATTTCCAGCCCAGAATAAATTATCCAGCAAAATTATCTTTCAGATATGAAGGTGGAATAAAGACCTTCTCAGACAAACAGAAGCTGAGGGAATTTGCCAGCACGAGGCCAGCACTCCAAGAAATACGGAAGGAGGCTCTTCAGCCTGAAACAAAACATCAGGAAAAATGGAACAAATTGGGGGCAACAAGAAAGAAACAAAAATAAACAAACAAACAAAAACAAAGAAAGAAAGAAAGAATGGCCACAGGAAATCCTCACATATCAACCATCACTCTAAATGTTAATGGACTGAAGTCACCAATAAAAAGACACAGAGTAGCAGACTGGATTAAAAAACTGAATGCATCCATATGTTGTCTCAAGAAACACACCTCAGCTGTAAGGACAAACACAGACTCAGAGTGAAATAATGGGATACAATACTCCCAGCAAATGGTAACCAGAGAAAAGCAGGAGTGGCCATACTGATATCTGATGAAATAAACTTCAAGTTAAAAAAGATAGTAAAAGACAAAGATGGTCATTACATAATGATAAAAGGCACAATGCAACAACAAGAAGACTTGACACTAATCAACATATATGCTCCCAACCAGGATGCAGAAAAATACACAAAGAAACTACTAACAGACTTGAAAGGAGAAACTGACGAACACACAGTCATAGTGGGAGACTTAAACACCCCGCTAACAGCCATGGACAGATCATCCAAACAGAAAATAAATAAGGAAACATCAGCTCTAAATGACACATTACAGCAATTGGACATAATTGACATTTACAGGACACTTCATCCAGCAAAAAGAGACTACACCTTCTTTTCTAGTGTGCATGGAACATTCTCAAGAATAGGCCACATGCTGGGACACAAAAGTAGCCTCAGCAAATTCAAGAATATCGAAATCATACCAAGTGTATTCTTAGACCACAAAGCTTTGAAATTGGAGATGAACTGTAAAAGGAAAGCAGAAAAAAACCACATATACATGGAGATTAAACAACAGCTTATTAAAAAAGGACTGGATAAAAGAACAAATAAAAGATGAGATTAAAAATATATAGAAACTAATGACAATGAAAATACAACATCTCAGAATATTTGGGAAACAGCGAAAGTGGTAATAAGAGGGAAATTTATATCATTACAGGCCTATCTTAAGAAACAAGAAAAATGACAACCAAACATCTCAGCATCCCATCTTAAAGAACTAGAAAAAGAAGAGCAGACAAAACCCAAAGTCAGCAGAAAGAAAGAAATAATAAAAGTTAAAGCAGAGCTAAACCAATTAGAGAACAGAAAGACAATAGAAAAAAATAATATTACTAAGAGCTGGTTCTTTGAGAAACGCAATAAAATTGACAAACCCTTGGCGAGACTAATCAAAGGATGAAAGGAAAGGACACAAATATCCAAAATTAGAAATGAAACAGGAGAAATTACCACTAATACCACAGAAATACAAAGGATTATAAGAAAATATTATGAAGGACTTTATGCCACGAAATTTGACAACTTAGAAAAAATGGACAAGTTTCTAGAAACTTATAGCCTACCAAGTCGGAATCAAGAAGAACTGGATAATCTAAATAGACCAATCAATAGCAACGAGATCGAAATGACTATACATAATCTCCCTAAAGGCAAAAGCCCTGAACCAGATGGTTTCACCAACGAGTTCTACCAAGCATTCAAAGAAGAATTAATGCCTATCCTCCTCAGACTCTTCCAAAAAATTGAAGAGGAAGCAATACTTCCTAACTCATTCTATGAGGCCAACATTACTCTAATACCAAAGCCTGGCAAAGACAACACACGAAAAAAGAAAACTACAGACCAATATCTCTGATGAACACAGATGCAAAAATCCTGAATAAAATATTAGCAAACAGAATACAACGATGCATCAAAAAGATCATACGTCATGATCAAGTGGGATTCATCCCAGGAGCACAAGGATGGTTCCACATACAAAAATCAATCAATGTGATACAGCACATAAACAAAATCAAAGATAAAGACCATATGGTCATTTCAATTGATGCAGAAAAAGCTTTCGACAAGGTACAACATCCATTTATAATCAAAATACTAAATAAAATAGGTATAGAAAAAAAGTATCTCAACATAATAAAGGCCATATATGAGAGAACCTTGGCTAACATCATACTGAATGGGGAAAAGCTGAAACCTATTCCCCTCAAATCAGGAACAAGACAGGGATGCCCCCTGTCACCACTGTCATTTAATATAGTACTGGAAGTTCTAGGCACAGCAATCAGGCAAGAGAAAGGAATCAAAGGTATCCAAATTGGAAAAGAAGAGGTCAAATTGTCACTATTTGCGGATGACATGATCCTTTATATAAAAAATTCCAAAGATTCCACCAGGAAACTATTAGAAACAATTAACGTATATATAAAGTTGCATGATACAAAATCAATGTACAAAAATCAACAGCGTTCCTTTATACAAACAATGAATCCTCAGAAAAAGAAATGAAGGAGTCAATTCCTTTTGCTATCACAAAAAAAAGAATGAAATACCTGGGAATTAACTTAACAAAGAACGTGACAGACTCATACACAGAAAACTACAAGACACTTTTGAAAAAATTGCAACAGACTTTAATAGGTGGAAAAATATCTCCTGTTCATGGATAGGAAGACTTAACATTGTTAAAATGGCCATTCTGCCCAAAGCAATCTACAGATTGAATGCAATACCCATCAAAATCCCACAATCATACTTTTGTGAAATAGATAAAAGAATTATTAGATTTATATTGGAACCATAAAAGACCTCGAATTGCCAAAGCAATACTACATAAAAAGAACAAGGCTGGTGGCATTATACGTCCTGACTTCTATTTATATTACAAAGCATCAATAGTCAAAACTGCTTGGTACTGGCAGAAGAACAGAAATAGAGACCCATGGAATAGAACTGAAAACCCAGAACTGAAAACCCAGAAATAAGCCCACAAATATATGGACAAATAATTTTCGATAAAGGAGCAAAAAACATACAATGGGGAAAAGACAGCCTCTTTAGTAGGGGGTGCTGGGAAAACTGGAAAAACATATGCAAAAGAATGAACCTGAGCTGTGAACTCTCTCCATATACAAAAATTTACTCACAATGGATTAAAGACCTTCATATAAGACCCGCAACAATAAACTGTATAGAAGAAGACATTGGTACTAAACTTATAGACCTAGGACTCAAGGAAGACTTCATGAACCTGTCCTCAATGGCAAGGCAAGTAAAAGCAAAAATAAATGAATGGGACTATATCAAACTAAAAAGCTTCTGCACAGCAAAAGAAACCATCAACAAGGCAAAGAGACAGCCAACTGAATGGGAGAAAATATTTGTAAATAATGCATCAGATAAGTGTCTAATATCTAAAATATATAAAGAACTAATAAGACTTAACAACAAAAAAACAAACAACCCAATTAAAAAGTGGGCAGAAGAACTAAGCATACACTTCTCCCATGAAGAAATACAAATGGCCAGCAGACATATGAAAAAATGCTCATCCTCATTAGCTATCAGGGAAATGCAAATCAAAACCACAATGAGATACCACCTCACACCTGTAAGAATGGCTGTTATCAACAAGACAAGGAATAACAAGTGCTGGAGAGGATGTGGAGAAAAAGGAACTCTGGTACACTGCTGGTGGGAGTGCAAACTGGTACAACCACTGTGGAAGGCAGTGTGGAG